>CALNXI010003916.1:0-22979 GCA_942486025.1 Porites evermanni
TTTTCACAGATACCTTATCTTGGAAATTCTGGTCAATCCTGCCAATTTTACACACATAACGTAAAAACATTTTTTGGAGAAAATCCTCAACCAATTTCGCTATTCATTAACTACTCGTTTACCGCACAAAAGTTTATACTATCCTGGAAAGTAATATTAATTAATAAGATGAGTGTCCCTTACCTCCTAGGTTCACGTTGCTCGACCCCACTTAGAAAAATAATCTGAAATTCTTGTCTAGAACAGTCTGATGTCCGATTTACGTAATAATGTAGGAGCTAAAGTTATAGTAATCTATTATCTTTAGGATTAAGAATATTGATTTTCTAACGTATCAAGTGCGTTCTATGTTCCAGTGTAAACTTGTTTCTAGCAAATTATTATCCTTATATTCAAAACATGTAAATAGCAAAATTAGGTCTTCCAGTGCAAAGTTCTTTTGATCACATGTAAATTAAGAACAGTCGAAATAATATACAGTCGAACCTCTCCTTACGGACACCTCTCTATTACGGACAGTTTGTTTGGTCCCAGAAATGCCAAAAATCCTACATTCCCTACCTCTATAATACGGACACCTCTGTAAAGCGGACACTTGGTTCTGTCCCTTTGGCGTCCGTATTAAAGAGGTTTGACTGTATTGTCGACATCATTGTTACTCGTGTATAGGAAAAGGAAGGCAGATAATTTGTCGGTAAACAGTTAAAACGGTTTTGAACAGCCAGGGGCCAACAAAGAGCCATGCACCTGCAAACTGCGTCCAATCTAAGTCATAATTTATGACATAGCAATATTTTCATTACTGCAAATAGCGTCGTCCATTAACAACCACCGGGATATAACTGTGAAAACTAATACATCTCATCTAGCCGGTTTACGGGTCGCGGATAGGATAATATTCCATTGAAAAGTCAAAAAGTGTCAAATGTTTTTAGGAAACAGGCGTTTCGGGTATATAACTCTAGCTTCTTCAGTATCAAGAAAACCGTTATTATTACGCCTCCTGGCAATTGTCATAGACATAAAAATGAGGCGCGAGCACGTGTAAATTATAGCGAGCGCAGCTGAAATTGATATTTAGTCCTTTAGGTTTGAATGGTTCCTAGCTGCAAGAAAACCCTCAATTCACGCTGCTTCGGTTGGATGTCGGCTCCACAGCATAGAGCCATCCCCGGCCCGTGGAGTTAAAATTTTGCGCCACAGGAAGCTCAGGAGTGTTGTTGCGCATGCGTATACTTCGCAAACGTTCGCTAAAACGACTCCAGAGGTTTCGATCAGTTTCACCAATGTAAAGAACTGGGAATCGGCGGCAGGATATGCAGTAAACAAGATTCCCCGATTGGTTAGAATGTGAAAAAAAAATGCACTCTATTTGAGTGTCAATGTATTTAGTACTAAAGTACTAATTGGGGACACTATTTTTTACGTCTCTTACTGGAGACGGGACCGCCATTTTACGTGGTCATCCGAGCCACGCGAAGGTCTAGCCGCTTGCAGTACAAAGGTAGTACCTTCATTTCTCAGTTATTTTAAGACCCTGAGTATTGGTCCGGCCCCGGGAATGAGACGAACCCACGACCTCCCGCTTTGAAGTCACACGCTTAACCAACTGAGCAAACACTGCCGCGGTTGAAAGTTCTGTGGTAGAAATCCTTTGACTTCGGTGCTAAACGAGTGGCATGCGAGATCAAGACGCACCCTATCAACGGTTGCGAAACTCTGTTGGGGATGACGTCATGACGGTTAATAGTTGCATTGTTGATATGAGTTAGGCCGGTGGGTTTTCTGGTCATTGTTAAGAAAAAAAAATGCCCCAACATTATCGAGATAAAGAATTGTAGCCAACAAATACTGAAGGTTGTAACAATTAAAAACACACCTTGCCTTTTTGTTAAAGGAAGAACGTTTGTTTTAGAACTTCCTCTTTTAAGTTCGATCGAGAAGTAACTGATATAAAAACCGCATATTTTATGCATACGTGATAACATGCATTTATGGTTTTTCCTTACACTTCCTGTTTAGCCTGGGCTTAACTTCTTAAAGGCAGCTACGCCCCTGCTTCCTGGATTTAACTGCTAAATAGTGTAGGTTATGATTGTATATGCGTATTTTTAAATTGGCACTTAAGCACATTTCCAGTTATGGGCTTATCTGCATTAGCAGACAAATTAGGCATTTCCTTTTACACATCTAAAACAGACATTTTTGGGTGATATTTTTTAACTTCTATTCTCGGTTTTCACATGACGTCACCATAATTCAAACTAAGAAACTATAGCTTCTTCTGAGTTTCTACTTTCGTGTGATATTAGAGCACCTTAAAACCTTCATACAAACAAATTTTCGGTTCAAAAGGGTTCTTTTTTTTGCGATGCAGGACGCTTGAATTTCCAGGTTTTTGCGTGACGCGTCATTTAGCTGGCCGCCGAGAAAGCTCTTATGTGGGTTAAAAACATAGTGTAGGTTATGATTGTATATGCGTATTTTTAAATTGGCACTTAAGCACATTTCCAGTTATGGGCTTATCTGCATTAGCAGACAAATTAGGCATTTCCGTTGAAACAACTAAAACAAACTTTTTTGGGTGATATTTTTTTAACTTCTGTTCTCGGTTTTCACATGACGTCACCATAATTCAACCTAAGAAACTACAGCTTCTTCTGAGTTTCTACTTTCGTGTGATATTAGAGCATCTTAAAACCTTCATACAGACAAATTTTCGGTTCAAAAGGGTTCTTTTTTTTGCGATACAGGACGCTTGAATTTCCAGGCTTTTGCGTGACGCGTCATTTAGCTGGCGGCCGGGAAAGCTCTTATGTGGGTTAAAAACATTACCGATTTTTGGAAAGTTTGCTATCTAAACATTCCTTATCTTAGAATAAATATTACTTTAATCTTTATGAGTCCCTCAAGCGAAGAGTTCACGCAAGTAGGAAAACTCAAAAACAGATGTTTCTGTTGGTTTCCGGCGGCCATATTTGTGCCCCTGAAAGGGACACAAACATGGCGTCTCCATACAAAGCTTTATAAATTTGGGTAAAACGTTTTTCCGAATATCTCGCATATGAACTGTTGCATAGACCTGATTCTTGGCAAGGCTTTTTGTATATTTATCTTCTTTCATTTCCCAGATTCTAGACTTTCTGTATTAAAATGTTTCCGTTTTTAGAAAAAGACAAAGTTCTAAAAAAAGCGCAACAAACCATCCGCATCATTTGTTTTGCTTTAATGATGACAGAAAATTTGTCTCAATTAATAAACAACTTTTTCGCTAATGAAAAAAAGGCCTATCTTTTGCATCGATTTCTTAATACTCTGGTTGGCTTAAAGTCAGTTGATAACTGACACAATTATACAAACTCACTTTAAGCAGTTGTGCTGAGGCTTCGCAAGGGGCTTACAATTGCCAATAAAAGTTTTGAATCAAACAGGATACGCAATATACAGAGCAGTAATTCAAAGTTTCTTGACTGCATACGTACAATTCCACAGATACGTCGGCAACCTAAGCATGAACTCAACGGTGAACGGATCCAGCGGGTCTTGGAGCTGCTCCGCTTTGTTTCATCCCACTGCGTCAAAAATCGGAGTAACCGTTACTCACTGTCTGTTCATTATCGTTTCACTGGTCGCAAATTCGCTCATCGTTGTGATCGTTTATAAAATGCCGAACTTAAAAAAACCGATAAATTATTTCACTGCATACATGGCCTTTTCTGATATTCTGTCTGCAATATTCTAAATGCCTTTCAAACTGTCACTCGTGTACACCAACTCGTTGCTTATTGGTGGTCAGCTTGGCCAGGCCTTGTGTAAGCTTGTCTATTTCTTTGGTAACGTTTCCCTTTTCGTTTCGATACAGAATCTGATTCTGATTGCGGTGGATCGATTTGGGGCAGTGGTGTTTCCACTCCGTTCGCCACTCATCAGATCCAAACTAAGTCCCTTCTTCATTCTTGCCACGTGGATAGTGGCCGTAGCTATCTCTTCGCCATATTTGATCGCCGGCGATATCGTTGAATCCCCAGAGAGAACCATGTGTGTTATTGAATGGGAGAAAGTATTCGGAGAATCAATGTCCTATGCCAGTATCGTACTAGCTCACCAAATTCTGTAGATATACATCCCTGTGCTGTTGTTAGCTATTGTTTACTCCATCATCATTACGAAGCTCAAGACACAGGCACACCCAGGTGAACAGTCCGCCAACACTCAGCAACAGCGGAAAAGAAGAAACAGAAACGTGCTTCAAATGTCCATTGCTATCGTAACAGTGTTTGAATTTTGCTGGTTACCACTCTCTATCAACGTTTTAATCGTAGCGTATAAGGACAGGTCCACGCATTTGTCGTGTAGTTTCTCGCTATACTTCATTGTCACCTTTGATATGTCTAACGCATACTAAGCTATCAACCCGATTATCTGTTTCATTTTTAGCAGTAATTACCGACAAGCTCTTAAAAGACTTATAAAATGTTCTTCTGCACAGGCGTAGGTCGCAAAATGTGCTTTGGTTGAAGATGTTAAGAGTCAGAGGTTTGTAGAACACGCGTGAATAAATGTGTCATGACTTTCAGTGTATTTTTAGTAGTAAAAATTATCGAAAAAGTCTAACTTAAAAGACTCATGAACTGTTCTTTTGAACGGACGTAAGTCACAGACAATAATGTGCTTTTGATTAAATATGTTAAGATTTAGAGGTACGTGAAACACTCTTTAATAAAAAAAATTACCACGATTGCCTTTGGCGTACTTAACAAAGCATTAATAAAATGTGTTCATTTTAAGTCTGCCATGACTG
The DNA here is from genome assembly GCA_942486025.1 of Porites evermanni. Lineage (NCBI taxonomy): Eukaryota > Metazoa > Cnidaria > Anthozoa > Scleractinia > Poritidae > Porites > Porites evermanni. The sequence continues at coordinate 4,802 of CALNXI010003916.1, forward strand.
CGAAAAGTGACAACATAGGCCGCGTATTGTAAAAGGTTGGGTGGTAAATAAATCTGAGGGACGGACCATTAGAAAAGTTACTGGGAGCGTAGAAGGCGATATTATACAACTGCACAATTAACAACTGTTAATTAATGAAGAACCGCTCCAAAGTTAAAGAAAGAGGATCTCCCGAAAAAAAAGAAACGAATAAAACGGACAATTACGAACATCTGGCTGTTGAAATTTTAGCGCCACTCCAAGGTTTGACAGCATTTTTGTGTCGTCAAAAGAAGCAAAGAAAAAACTCTATGCTTTTGTGGCACGTACGCCGTTCGCCCATTGGGCAAAACTGATACATGTACCAAGAAGTAAAACAGGAGTTAAGCGGCAAGGTGTGTCTTTTCTACAAAATAAATTAAATGACATTGCCCGTTTCATACCTTTTGATAGACATTTTAATTTTTTGCGTGATGAATTTTGATCAACTATGTTTACATACATAACGGGCGTATTTCCACATGCAAATATTATGTATCACACCAGTTGAAAATGTTCGGCACCCATATTGGTTTCCAAACATCTTTTTAATCGATTTCTAAATACAACGACAATGGCTTATAGATGGTTTTCACAGTCACGTCATCAAATTGTAATGTCAAAATAGCGAGGTTTTACGAATTCTTATATACACTAGGTTGAAGACAAACAAAAAATAAATCTTTGCACAAGTTTCCATTCCCCTAGCATGTTTCATTTCGAAAATACAGCAATTTGAACTTCCGAGTTTTCATAGTGCGTGACACCAAAATAGGAATGCTGTCTCGTTGAAAACATGTCTCTCCTGTTGATTTTCAGCAGTATAACCATTTCAAGTATTAGAAGCTATGTTTATGCGCACGTATGCTAGTTCTCGACTGAAAAGAAAAAGCTTTTATAGGAAAAATGAACTCCAGATGATTATGTTGATTTCCGGCGGCTATAGTAACAATTAACGGAGTCAAAGAAGTAACGAGCCTCGTCTCTTTTGTTGAGAAAGAACCTGCTAGTTTCCCTTTGCCGACAGCAGACTCTTGGTTCTATAATTATCCATTTTTAGCTCGATCGAGAGGTAAATGATATAAAAACTGCCTATTTTATGCACACATGATAACAGGCATTTATTTTTGCCTCACATTTTCCTTTAATGGAAAGACTAATGGCTTTACAACAAATGATTGACAAGAAAAACGCATTTTGTTATACTTAATCCATTTTGTCTAGTTTTTGCCAGGGGCAAATTTTGTCCGCGGCGCCTTTAAAGATTGCCCCCCATAAGACAAAAATTAGGAAAAGCGCGACAAACCGTTCGCATTTGTTAGGCGTCAATGATGAGAGAAAATTTGTTTAAATAAACAATTTTTCGCTAGTGAAAAAAGGCCCTACTATCTTTTCAATCGATTTCTTAATATAGCCACCTGACTGTATTCTGGCCAGGCCTTGTGCAAGCTTGTCCCTTTCTTTCGAGACGTTTCCTTGGAGGTTTGGATTCAGAATCTGATTCTGATAGCAGTGGATCGATTTGGAGCCGAGGTGTTCCCACTCCGTTCCCCACTCATCAGATCCAAGCTGTGTCCCTCCTTCATTCTCACCACGTGGATAGTTACCGTAGCTGTCAGTTCGCCATACTTATTCGCCAACAAGATCGTCGAATGCCCAAAGGGAACCTGGTGTGTTGCGAAATGGGAAAAAGTATTCAGAGAGTCATCGTCCTATGCCAGTTTCATTCTAGCAATCCTCCTTTTGTTTACATACATCCCCGTGATTTTGTTAGTTCTTCTTAACTCCATCATCCTTATCAAGCTTAAGACACAGGCACACCCAGGTGAACAGTCAGCCAACGCTCGACAACAGCGGAACAGAAGAGACAGAAACGTGCTTCAAATGTCCATTGCCATCGTAACAGTGTTTGTGTTTTGCTTGTTACCGTGCGCTACTACCGTTTTAATCATAGAGTATAAGGACAGGTCCTCGTCTTTCTCGTGTAGTTTCTGGATATACGACGTAGTCACCCTTTTTATGGCTAACATGTACTGTCCTATCAACCCCCGTGATCTGTTTTATGTTTAGCAGTAATTACCAAAAAGCTCTTCAAAGACTCATAAATTGTTCTTTTGCACAGTCGTAGGTCGCAAAAATGTGCTTTTGGCTGAAGATGTTAAGAGTTAGAGGTTTGTGGAACACTCGCGTGAATACATGTATCATGACTATCACTTTTTTAGTAATAATTATCGAAAAGTTCTTAGAATACTCCTGAACTTGAATGTTCCTTTGTACAGGCTAAGTCGCACAAATGTGCTTTTGATTGAATATGTTAAGCTTTACAAGGTACGTGGAACACTCTCGAATAAAAAAAACACTACGACTGCCGTTAGCGTACTTAACTGAGGATTAATAAAATGTATTCAGTCGAAGTCTTCCATCACTGCGAAATGTGACAGCATAGGCCACGTATTGTAAACAGGTTGGGTGGCAAATAAAACTCAGGGACGGACCATTAGATACGTTATTGGGGGCGCAAGCGGGCAACGTACAACTATACAACTAACAACTGTTAATTTAACTGCAGAACAGCTACGTTTAAGGAAGAGGCTCTGCCGTAAAAAGGAAACGAATAAAAGGGACGATTATAAACCTCTGTTGAAATTTTAGCACCACCCCAAGTTTTGGCAGAATTTTTGCGTCGTCATATAAGAAATAAAGAAAAAACTGCATTTTCCCGTGGCACGTACGCCGTTCGCCCACTGCAAAAAATACAATCCTAAAAGTTAAACAGGAAGTTGAAGAGGCAAGGTGCTGTCTTTTACACAAAATCAATTAAATGATAATGCCCCTTTAAAATGTTTCTATAGACATTTTGTCGCTTTATAAATTTTGTTCACCTGTGTTTAAGTACGTAAAGGGCGTATTTCTACATGCAAATAATATCTATCACACCAGTTTAAAATGTCCACTTTAATTGGTTATCCAAATGGCTTTAAAATAGCATTCATAATAATAAACGTTAATATAAACGTTATAAATGACTCAAATTATTCTTAAGTGGCGTCATAATCCTACTTAATATCATATTTCGAAGCTAGGAAATTTTGTTGTATTTTCGATCTTGGTATCTTTAAAACTAACCCGTTTTCTCACCACCTGTCTAAGTGTAACTTCATTCAAAATTTGGACTTTTAGCACTTTCTTGTATATCTCTGAAACGACTTTTTTCGACTCGAACGAATTTTTTTAAAATCGCGTCACATAATCTTCATACTGCATATAATAATGCCTCACAGAAACTTTCATTGAGATTGATTCACTGCAACACCTTGAAATTTCAAGACAAACCTATCCTACTAACCGGCCAAAAATCCGCGCTACAACATTCACTGTTTTGACGTTGTGCTAATTTTTCCAAATTAATGTGGACAGTACATATATCCATGACTAGTAAATTTCAGTGTGAGTATTGTCAATGTTTTACATTTAAAAGATGCGATAAATTTAAACTAAAATGTACTAGTCATGGAGGTATATATGTATAGTGCGCATTATAGTGCGGAGATTGTTTGCTAAACACCAAACTTTAAGTTCCTAGTGTTGGATTTTCAGTAGCTGGTCTAGATCACACAAAATTCGGCTTTTATCAATTTTATTGTTGTCATGTTAATATCGATTTTACACACATTTCAATCCATACCCGATTACTGGGGAAAATTTTATAGCGATCGGACAAGGAAAAAATCACTTTTAAGGTGATTGAAAAATACTGGTATGGCCTCTGAAAAACTGTATCGAAACACCTTAATAACAACTATTGTTTTCAGGCTTCTCAAGGTTTGAAAAGTTTGAATCTTAACTGATTGCCGCGGTGAATATTGCGTTGTACAGAAGGAGCGCAGCGAGCATAAAACTCGAGAGTGGGGAATGGATCGATCCAGCCTTGGAACTGCTTCAAACAGTTTACTGAGAAAACAAAGAACTACAATGGCGATAAATTGCTAGTGTTCGTAGTTAAAAAACAAAAAAAAATTCCTGCGCTCTTGATTGAAAGACTCCCTGCCGGATCACTCTTGACCGGTTGCCAAGTTACACTTTCTCGTGGGGCTAAGAACCACATTTATTTAAAAGATGTTCTTGTCGTTGCATTTTTACTACCTATTTGACACAAATTCAACATACGTTTTGAAATGGGCGTTTTGAACACATTAGAATAAACTAACAGCTCTACACTAGTGAAGAATTTAAAAATAACAATGGTAATAATTATAATGATAACTTCATAAGAATACAATCCTGGTATGTACATGTACTGATTTAAGCGATGAAATTGTAAGCAACAGAGGTTATAGACTTCCAAAAAAGTCCTTCGTCCGGTTTCATTCGCGAGGGCTATACAAAAAGGGGATGCTCTTCAGGGGTTACTGTATGATATTATTTAAATTTTGTTTAGAAACCAATTCTTTGTTCTCTCTCTTTGCTTTCCATGGTTTTATATTGACTGGACAACCCAAGTTTGAAGGTGAAATTTAAGAAAGAAAATCGATTTGACAAAGTAAATAACTGGAAGGTTCAATGCTAATGAGTTTCTCGTAGCCAATTACAAGACCTACTCAAGCATTGATATGAGTTTCAAAGTGTTTGAGTCACTCTGGTCATTATAAAAAGGATTGCCACAGCGTTATCGAGTGCTAAAATTGTAACCAACAATTCGTAACAATTAAAACCAGTCAAAGAAGTAACAAGCTTCGTCTATTTGTTGAGTAAGAACCTCCTAGTTTCCCTTTGCCGACAGCACACTCCTGGTTGTATAAAGACCCGTTTTTAGTGCGATCGAGAGATAAATGATATAAATGAAACTGCCTGCTTCATTCACACATGATAGTAGGCATTTGTTTTTGCCTCATATTTTCCAGTTAAGCCTGTTAATTGTTTAATGGCAGGCAGTTTCTCCCCTGCTTTCGGTGGCAGTTAACCTGCCAAATTGTGTACTATATGATCGTATTGCTAAAGATAACATTTGACACACCTGTTTAAATTGGCATTAATCACGTATTTTCGATTTTCTTTTCAATCGTTTTCTCACCGTAGCTACATGACAGGTTCACGCAGGCTGTACTTTGATGTTACCATGTATGCAGCTATTTCGAGAAAGGTTGTCTGAAAATATGTGTATGCGACAATCCCGAGAAGGTAATATGAGATATGATCAATACACTGTTCCTGACACCGAAGCTGTCGAACCTACTTTGGTTGCTCTCCTTAAGCACTCGCAAACATACGTCTAAGGCCTGCCAAATTTCTTTAAAGAACAGTCAGACCCCAAAATTACCCACAATGCTTTTCGGGATTTTCGCGTACACTTTTTCCGAAACGGCCTTTCTCGAAATAGCTGTATCATTGTCTAACGTGTACTGTGCTAGACTGCGAGCAGTCCCTCTTCAGTAAGTCGAGTCTAAGCTCGGCAGGACTGGAGAAAGCGAAATGGCCGAGAGGGAAACTGTTGAGAGGCTTCGCAGGGGGCTTACAGTTGTCAATAAAATTTCTGACTCAAACAACATACGCAATATACAGAGCAGTAATTCAAAGTTTCTTGACTGCATGTGTACAATTCCGCAGGTACGTCGCCAAGTTAAGCATGAATTCAACGGCGAACGGATCCAGCGGATCTTGGAACTCCTTAAATTTCTTTGCGTTGAAAATCGAGTGTGTCTGATCATCATCGTTTCACTGGTCGCAAATTCTCTCATTGTTATCATCGTTTGTAAAACGCCAAACTTAAAAAAACCGATAAATTATTTTATCGCAAAGATAGCCTCATCTGATTTGCTGTATCTAATATTCCTGATACCTTGGCGCCTATCCAACTTGCACACCAATTACTCGTTTCTTATAGGTGGTCAGCTTGGTCAGGCCTTGTGTAAGCTTGTCCCTTTCTTTAGTAACGTTTCCATTGTCGTGTCGACTCAGAATCTGATTCTGATAGCAGTGGATCGATTTGGAGCCGTGCTATTTCCACTCCGTTCGCCACTCATCAGATCCAAGCTGTGTACCTTCTTTATTCTTGCCACGTGGACGTTTGCCATAGTTTTTATTTCGCCAGATTTGTTGGCCTTCGAGCTCGTTGAATACCCGGAGGGAGCCAGGTGTGTACGGAGATGGAAGAAAGTATTCGGAGAATCCTCGTCCTTTGCAAGTTTGCTTCTAGCTTACAACATTCTGTTTACATACATACCTGTGCTGTTGTTAGTCATTCTTTACTCCATCATCTTTATCAAGCTCAAGACACAGGCACACCCAGGTGAACAGTCGACCAACAATCAGCAACAGCGGAAAAGAAAAAGCGGAAACGTTCTTCAAATGTCCATTGCTATCGTAACAGTGTTTGTGCTTTGCTGGTTACCTTTCAGTACTAACCATTTAATGATAGCGTATCAGGATAGTGCTGCCCATTTCTCGTGTAGCTTCCAGATATACTTTGAGGTAACCTTCTTTCTGGTTCACGCTTACTGTGCTATCAACCCGATTAACTGCTTCATGTTTAGTAGTAATTATCGGCAAGCGGATCCAGACCTTGAGATAAGGAGGGGGTGATCATCCAGACCCTTAGATGAGGGAAGGGGCAGGTCTCAAAAAAAATTTTTTCGACCCTTCGGGCCTTAGTTTGGTCTAAAAATAAAGGGGAACGGGCCCGCCCGGGCCCTTCCCTTGGATCCGCCACTGAATAAACTCAGGGATGGACCCCGCACCCTCTCAGCAGCAGAGCTGTTCATTCGCTCGCTCGGTCACTTGGTGTCACTCAACAAATTAGGAGGTTCTGCTCGCAGGTTGAGATGGACCATTAGAAACGTTATGGGGGAGGGGGGTGGGTGAAGTACAAAATAAATATTCATGCAAGGGGGAAATAAGCTGAAAAATAAAGAGAAATGTTAACGAAAAATGATATGTATCATAACAGTTTTCAGGGATCGATTTCTAAATAAGACAAACACAATGGCTTAGTATTCATTAATCTGCTCGCTGTAGTATAGCAGGGGCAGCGATTCCTTTTTCGTTTTTTCCGCCCCGCGAACATTTCGCGTGTCTTTCCGCCCGACTATCTGAGAGCCTGGAACAGCTCAGTTTAACCAATGTAAAGAAGTAGGAATGGTAACGGATGGAAAAAAGACTTAGTGCCGCGTATCAGCGACAGAACTGATGTAATTGCAGGTGTTCAATCCAGGCCGCTGACATGCGCGGGAACAGAAGACGCGTCGTCTGTGGAACAGACCATCATGTTCCTTAAACTGACGTCGCGCTTGTAAGCCGCAAAAGGTGGTTGCATGAGGAAAGACACATCGAGTTTGCTCATTTGTTGAACAGAATAGAGTGCGAAAGTTCTGTAGTAGAAATCGTTTGACCTAAATGTTTAACCGGCGGTATATGAGATCAAGCCGTACTCTATCAACGTTACGTCACGCTTTTAGCACGGGAGCAGCGCGTCATGACGGTTATGGTTGCATTGATATGAGTTACGCGGGTAAGTTTTCAGGTCATTCTTAAGATAAAATGCCACAACATTATCGAGAGACAAGAATTGTAGTAAAGAAATACTGAAGGTTGTAGCAATTAAAAGCTGTCAAAGACACGTAAGCCTTGTCTTTTTGTTTAAAGAAGAACGTTAATTTTTTTATAACCTCCTATTTTAAGTTCGATCGAGAAGTGAATGCATAAAAACTGCATGTTTTATGCACACGTGATAACATGCATTTATAGTTTTGCCTCAAATTCCTGTTTAGCCTGGGCTTTTATGGCTTAAAGTCAGCTACACCCCTCAGTGCTTCCTGTATTTAACTATCAAATAGTGCAGTTGATGATCGAATAAGCGTATTTTCAAATTGGCACATCAACTAACAACACTTCCATTTGTTAATGGAAAGAATAATGGCTTTACAATAATTGACAAGAAAAACACATTTTAGTCTATTTAATCGATTTTGTCTAGTTTTTGCCAGGGAGAAAATTTTGTCGGCGGCGCCTTTGAAGATTGTCCCGTCTCAGGCAAAATTTAAAAAATGCGCGACAAACCATCCGCATCATTTATTAGGCGTTGATGATGACAGGATATTCCGCTATTCATAAGCTCTCTTTACATTTTCGCCGAAAGCATATTAGTTTTGAAAAGTAGGTTGTTACATAAATGACAATAAACTCAGTCCTTTCTCTTTTAAATGACTCTCGTCATTAAACGCCCCTCTTGGAACCCTGAAAGTAGTAATCTTTATTAAATACAAATGAAGTGTCACAACGTTATCGAAAAAAAAGAGCTGTAGCCAACAAGTACCGAATTTTGTAACAACTAAAACTGAGCAGTCAAAAGAGTCTGAACAAGCCCTTGTCAGAAGAACCTGCTAGTTTCTTTTTGCCGACACCAGACTTCTGGTTTTCCCATTTTTAGCTCGATCGAGAAGTAAATGTTATAAAAACTTCATGTTTTATACACACGTGATAATATGCACTTATTTTTTCCTCACATTCACCTGTTAAGCCTGGGCTTAATGACCTGAAGGGAGCTTCGCTTCTGCTTCCTGTGGTTAACTGTCAAACTTGTGTAGTTGATGATGGTACTACCAAAGATATCATTTTTTAATGTGTTAAAATACACTTGTTTAATCATCTTCTCAATCGATTTCTTAATACAACCACATGACCTAAATGAAGTCTTCTGGTTGGTTTGTAACATACTAATACCAAACTGTTTCTGTCAAAAGGTCAGTCGGCGGATAATGCCGGAACATCACAATACAAAGTCACTTTTTGAAGGCCTCATAGGACAGCTGTGCTGTGGCTTCGCCGGGGGCTTAGAATTGTCAATAAAAGTTCTGACTCACACAGGATACGAAATATACAGAGTAGCAGTTCAAAGTTACTTAACTGCATGTGTACGACTCTGTAGATACGTCGCTAAGCTAAGCATGAACTCAACGGCGAACGGCTCCAGCGGAACTTTGAGCTGCTTAAATTTTACTGCGTTGAAAATCGGAGGAACCGTTACCTACTGTCTGATCTTTATCGTTTCACTGGTCGCAAACTCTTTAATTGTTATCCTCGTTTGCAAAACGCCGAACTTAAAAAAACCGATAAATTGTTTCATCGCAAACATGGCCTCATCTGATTTGCTGTTTCCAATATTCTGGATACCTGGATCCTGTCACACTTGCACACCAATTACTCGTTTCTTATCGGTGGTCAGCTTGGTCAGGCCTTGTGTAAACTTGTCCCTTTCTTTGGTAACGTTTCCTTTGTCGTTTCGATTCAGAATCTGATTCTGATAGCAGTGGATCGCTTTGGAGCCGTGGTGTTTCCACTCCGTTCCCCACTCATCAGATCCAAACTGTGTCCTTTCTTCATCCTCGCTACATGGATAGTTGCCGTAGCGGTCAGTTCCCCATACTTGTTCACTAAGGAGCTCGTTGAATACCCAGAGGGAAACTGGTGTGATAATCAATGGGAGAAAGTACTCGGAGAGTCATCATCCTCTGCCAGTTTCGCACTAGCTTTCTACGGTCTGTTTATATACGTACCTGTGCTGTTGCTAGTCATTCTTTACTCCATCATTGTTATCAAGCTCAAGACACAGGCACACCCAGGTGAACAGTCCGCGAACACTCAGCAACAGCGGGACAAAAGAAACCGAAACGTGCTTCAAATGTCCATTGCTATCGTAACAGTGTTTGTGCTTTGCTGGTTACCTTACTCTATCAACACGTTAATCATAGAGTATCAGGACACTCTCACGCATTTATCGTGTAGTTTCTGGATTTACGATGAAGTCACCATTTGTATGGCTAACGCGTACTGTGCTATCAACCCAGTTATCTGTTTCATGTTTAGCAATAATTACCGAAAAGCTCTTAAACGACTCATAAAATGTTCTTTTGTACAGGCATAGGGCGCAAAAATGTGCTTTTGGTTGAAGATGTTAAGAGTTAGAGGTTCGTGGAACACTCGCGAATAAAAAATCACCACGACTGCCGTTGGCGTACTTAACTGAGGATTAAGTCTGGCATGACTGCGAAATGTGACAGCATAGGCCAGATATTGTTAAAGGTGGGCGGTAAATAAAACTCAGGGACGGACCATTGGAATCTTTATTGGGGGGCTTAGGCTTCACAGCGGTCAAACGAGTGAAATTTGCAAAAGTTAAGCGAAATACTTCAAAGTTAAGGTTGCTACTTTCACTATAGAAAGTTTAGGGTATTACCAACATCCTGTTAGTTTACTAAACTTTTTAAAAGTTTACTAAAAAAGTTCTAAGTGATTGAAAACCGATGCTGACGTTATTATCGGCGCCATTTTCAAACATGATTCACTTATAGCGCGAAGCGTTTTCAGCGAAAAAAGCTCAAAATTTTGCGAAAAATGGAAAGATAGTTATGTTGACTAACTGATTTATACATCTCTGCCCATTTTTCTCTAACTGGTAAATGAAATCCCAGCAATACAAAACAAAAATAACGATTTAGACGTTTGACCGCGGTGGTGGCTTAGGCAGGTGAAGTACAACTGTTCAACTAACAACTTTTAATTAATGCAGAACTGCTAAGTTAAAGAGGAGATTCTCCCGAAAAAAAGAAAGGAATAAAAAGGACAATTATAAACATCTGTTGAAATTTTAGCACCATTATGAGAAGGTTTGACAATGTTTTTGCGTCGTCAAAAGAAGCAAAGAAAAAACTACATGTTTTTGTGGCACGTACGCCTATTAGTCTACCGAATTGGTTTTCTACAGGGTTAGGGAATACTGGTTAAACGTCTAAATTATTTTATTTAATTCATTTTCTTTTCATTATTTTAAAGCTGCATAGGGTTATTCTCGCGCGAGCTAAGCGAGTTTATAATTTTGTCGCGCGGGGTTGATCTCGCGAGGAATGCAAGCGGAGTGCGATTTCGCTTTGGTCATAAATCATTCCATCGGTTTGGCATCCGCAGTTGCCAAGCAACAAGCCATAAACAAATCCTAAAGACGCTATTCAGCATGATGTCATCGTGCGTTTTGGGTTTGCAGGCAACACGGCCACCGACCAGGGGCCCCTTTTCTTGAAAGTCCCGAAAGTCCCAAATTTATGGGAACAAAGAAAATTTTTTACATAAGAAAAGAGTCCAATTCCAACCCGATTTGTTTGGAACATTAATATGGCCGCCGTTTCATTGTTTTGGAACACCAACATGGCCGCCGTGACGTCATATGAAAACGATCTATCTTTGAATTCATGATAAATACCGGCAGGTTACTTCCAGTTTTTTTTCTTTCATCGTATTTTTACCCTTTGGTTTGCGTCCGATCCCTTTATCTCTCTGCTGACCTCTTTTAGCTTCTGCCAATCCTTGCGAAGTTGCGCACAGGTCATTTTGCGTAAACTTTACTGATCTTATAAGCAAACTTAATATCCTCGAAAAATCAACTGCGAATATTCAACATACGGATTTATATTTTGTCTCTTTTTAAAGCTCAGGAAGTCTACTTTTCAGGAAATAAAAAGATAAATGGGGCGCCGATGAAGCTTTCCAAATTATTTTGCTTCAAAGACACAAGGCGTTATTATTTTCTCTTAGTGGCAGGAATTAAAATATCCCAGCGGGCAAATGCGACAGCTCTACGCGTATGATGCAAATGAATCCATCCGACGATTGGTTGAAGACGGGATGAGCAGGGCACTCACAAATACACACGCGGCTCGTGGATTCTGTTCTATATCACGTGTTCGTTAGTAAACAATGCATTCTCTGTTCTGCATTACGTCATAAAGGTTACCTTACACTACCTTATACGTTACATCGATTCGGGATTCATTCTCCTTGGAACTTTCGCCCACGGTTTATCAGGCTGCCGCCTCGCAGCCTCGCGTTTTGTCTTGTCGAGGCTGCTCGTTGGCAATTATGTTCAATTATTAAAGGTTGTCTTCAAAATGTCAATAAGAATTCAATTTATATTTGTTACAACAACTGGTCACACTTTTCCTGCCAAAAACTGCTGTTCCTTTTTTTTAAAGCAAAATTATGTTCACCGAACAGACTTGTGACACATGAGTGTAGGCAGAATATTGTTTCTGTGAAGTTTCTATTCCTCAGTAGAGGACTTATTAGAATTCACCATAAATTAAAATATATTATATACTTTTCTTTTTCTAGATAAACACCTGAAAATATGACACGGTTTCAAGAGTCGCTGCTAAATGTATCATTATTTCTTAGTATGGTGACGTTAATAAAGGCAAGAAATACGGTCTATAAATGTCAAGATTCATCACCGAAGGCCTCTTGTAGACAAGAGTGCTATGAAGACTGCAAAGTGTCGTGCGGACAAGCTGATCCTCAACTTAAGTCATGTGAACAAAAATGCCTAGTTCATAGGCCGTGCGATTTGAAATGCGTTACCAAGGAGACCTGTCACCAGGACTGTGAATCGCTGCTAACTTGTGGATCAGTATTTTGCAAAACAGCCAATTGCACTCAACGCTGTGATGAGGGAATGTGCAACATGAGTTGCAGAGCGACTACCCGCTGTAAACAGCGGTGTAATGCAGGATCGTGTCACCTAAAATGTGCCAAAACTAGTGAGAGATGTAAACAGGTGAGTATGGGAGCACTTTAGTATAAAATAGTGAGAAAATGATGTGTCTTTCAAAAAAAGACGACGCCTCATTTTTTTGCGCCAGGGCTATTGGGTTTTTGCTAAAACGTCGCTTTGTTGACCACGCGATCAAAAGAAACAAGACATGAGGTGTAAATTAGTCAATGAGTCTTTAGTTACCCAGTCCCAACCTGGTCCTAACCTTACCCAGTAACCCTAACCTCAAACCATAACCCCAGCTTACCTAATGACTTGACTCACAACCGGCATTGACCCCTGCGAGTCACAAAATAAGCTGTTTTCTCAAAAGAAACGTCAGGCTCTGGATAATAAAGTGACTTTTTACTCAGACTTGTGCACAGCATGTGTTGAGGAAAGGAAACCGTGAAGTGGTTATTTCATCAACGGGACAGAACACACAAAGGGCCCTAAGACATTGATTTGGATTAGACAAAAATTATGGCAGGTGACACTCGAACACCAAGCCAAGGTTTAAGCGGCGGTCGGACAAGTATCTTACGCATGCGCACTTCCATATCGACCAAGCTGAGGAGTGTTTCTAATGAGTGTTTGCTTATGTTGGCAAAAGTAGAGGCAGAGAGGGGAAGTGTACTTTTTTCCCATTCTCCTCCTTTTGCCATTTATATCAGCCAGGAGACCATTATCTGACCTGTGACAGGAGCGCAGAGACAGGAAGGACAAGGATGATCCCTAATCCGTTTTCTCGGTGGTCTCTTGGTGTTGCGAACGAGCTTAATCACCAATTAACCTATACACAATATTGAAAAGACACTGAGCAGTACCTACACCACAACACAAAAGCAAACCAGAAATGGTTTCCGCAACATCCCTTTTCTCCTACCTCATCTTCGATCCTCCTAATTTCTTCCTTCTCCTCCTTTCCCTTCATCTCTCCTCTTTCCCTTCTACTTTGCGAGAAACTATCTGATAGTTTCATCTAACCTGTGACCGGAGTGCAGATATATATAGAAAGAGAAAATGTGCTCAAGAAATCTAGTCCCCTGCCTCCTTACTGTAACCTACCAACTCCCCCAACTCCTTCCTCTATTTATACTGCAATGACCCTATATTGTTTACCCAACGTTATAGTCATGCTGGGAAGGCAGCTGCCCAACATTCTGCAGTGCTAAGCGTTCATGTGTTCAAAACTGTGACGATGGCGAATGTCCAATGACTTGTACCACAGACGATTGCATTCAGTCCTGTACAGGCGGAAAGTGCAGAATGAAATGCAGAACCAAGAACAGTTGTGAGCAGCGGTGTTCATCGCTCCGCAGAATCTGTCCATTGGTTGAATGTCATAGTAAAGAAAAATCATGCGAACAGGTAAGCTTTACACTTTCTTTACAACTCAAACTTAAGGGTGGAAGACCTTCTCACCAGAAACAGAATATCCATTACCCGGGGGGGGAGGGTACTCCTTATAATGACTTATACGGTGAGGCTCCGCCCGAAAGGGCTATCTTTTTCAGGCTTCAGGTATATAAAAGGGTAGGGACTTTACTGTTGAGCTATACGAAAGGGCAGGGAAATCTGTCATGCGGGTCTGTGAAAGGGCCCAAAGGGCTAACAGATGAATTTTATGGCTTTTAATGTCGAGAAAACGTTCTATTTTTGTGATTGATTCTTATTTAAACGACGGTGCATTTACAGCATTTAAAATGGATGCACAGTTCTAGACAACTTAAGGTATGTGAAAGGGATACCATTTGTCAATAGAAGGTATACGAAAGGGGTACCGTTTTCGTGAAATGGTATACACCTATTTCAATTAAGGTTGCTCCCGCGAACCATGTTTCATAGCCTGCAGTACACTATGGTAAACTTTTGTAGCGGAAGCTTAGTCTTGTTCACGTTCCTTGAAATAATGGAGACCATTTGTGAGAAGGTGTTCAAGACAGCTTTCAATTCAAATGGCTGCTAAAATTCTTAAGCATGAGCGAGCTGAAAAATTTCACTTTTAAGATCTTATGGTAAAAAATTAGAAGCCTCTTCTTTTAACAACATTAACTGAATAGGGTTTTGCTGCGTTTTTGCGTGGGTCAGCCTAAAATGCTGCTTATTTTAATAAAGCAAATCCACGCTATTCTTCTTTTTAACTCAGTTTTAAAATAATTGCCTCAAAAATAGATAAACACGTAACGTTAGTTATTTATTGTCTTTCGACAAACGCCTTGAATTAGATTTTTTTCAACTCCATCCAAAATTCCCAAGTGCACGAGTCAAACAAACTCGTTGAAAATTTGCAGCATTTGCATATCACTACAGAGAAAAACCTAACCTGAAATCACCGTCTTAAATCAAAAAGCGATTCAGTGTTTTGAAATACATTGTCTTAACGTTCTGCTGACATCGCATAGAAGCGTTAGCAGCGTTTGCTTTCTAGGTTTCTAGGCTCGTTGCAGGCACATAATTGACTATACCTGCTACAATAATGCACCGCGGGCTATAAAACATGGATCATGCATCATTCTTCTCAGAAGCAACCTTAATTGAAAAACGTGTATAGAAGGGTAAGGGGTTAGACCTCGGGGCGGAGCCTCCCCGTATAAAAATTTGTTGAGTACCCCCGGGATTAATTATTACTCCTAGATTGAGGATGGTTGTTTACCATTTACATGGACAAACTGGTTGGTTCACGGTTTGGGTAAATGGTAAGAAAAATTCAGGACTGGTAAATCTCACTCCGAAATCCCCTTTCAATTTGTACAAATCAGTTTCATTTTCCGAAAAAAGGCCCCTGAAGCCTGAACCTGGTGTCAAAGATGGGTTTGATCGATCGAAGAAATGTAACACGAATTTCCGTTGGAAAATTCCGCTCAGGAAAACAGGATTGCCTTATCAAACGGTCCGATCCGTTGCTCCCGAAAATGTTTCACTGAAACGACCTATATTTTTTGTATGTTATTCATACATGGACGGGGCCGAGAAGATGTTAATCCGCGCTAAAGAACAGGGCTACCAGTACTGCAACGGTGGAGGCTGCCATCAAAACTGTACATCAGAATTTAGATGTTATCAAAAATGCAAGGGGCGATGCCCTCAACATTGCACAACAGGTGAGAGATGTGATCAGTCGTGCTCCATCGACGGAAAATGTCATCAGTCCTGCACCTCCAATTCCTGCGTACAACGCTGTGACAAGGGTGGAAACTGTAACATGACCTGCAAAGCCAGGGATCGTTGCGTACAGGTACTAAATAATAATTATTATAATAATGGTCTTTATTTCCACCAGATAAAGATACATATCCTACGATTTGAACGAAGAGCAACCTTAGCAACCTCGTTCCTTGAGCGGGGAGTGAATGAGGTTGGGCGGAGAAATGGAATATTTGGATTGATCAGTGATCTTTTATTTAACATCAACGGGATCATCCCTCGCTGCTTCTGCTGTTTGAGCGAGCGA
Source organism: Porites evermanni (assembly GCA_942486025.1). Lineage (NCBI taxonomy): Eukaryota > Metazoa > Cnidaria > Anthozoa > Scleractinia > Poritidae > Porites > Porites evermanni. Next base: position 20,848 of record CALNXI010003916.1, read on the forward strand.
AGAGATTCCGATCGCAGTCCAGTATCCAGGGTCTAAATAGAGCTGAAAGAGAGAGAAAGCTTGAATATTAAGAGCGAAAAAAAACGGGAAAGAGGCAGGCTTTCATTTTGCAATACGAGCTGGGAATCGCGAGAAATCTGTAATCAGAATGCTCTCATTCTGATTTAATTTTGACTTTAGGTCTATTTTAGACATTTTACTACTTGCGAATTTGGATTTAATTCTCATAGCTAAATTGTGTAACGGTTTTCGCTAATGTCGGAAATGTCTTAAACTTGATTTCACAGCAATGCTCTAAAGGAGGCTGTCATGAAGTTTGTGACTCTCGATCGTGTCTGCAGCTCTGTGATGCCGGTAATTGCATCATGGAATGCAATGGAATGCAATGCCAGCATAATTGCACGGGTGGAGGCTGTAACCTTACATGTCCTGATGGAGCATTGTGCAAACTACACTGTGGAGCTCATCAAAACTGTACTATCACAAGAAAAGTGAAGCCAAGAAAATTTGGCCACTTGACTGCGACGGTAACACGAACATCAGACGAACATCTCAACAAAAGAACGACCAACAATGGCTGCAGCTTTGATCCCTGTAGGACTCTCTTTATGGTTGTCACGACCGTTATGTTTTTGTCCTCTTAGCGTGATAACTGCAGCAATCAGTAAATCGAGGAGGTACAGATTTTCTTTAACACATCTTTCAAAACAATCTTTGCGAGAAACTGTGGGTCAACAACTTTACTTTTCAATTTATAGGCTTTGTTCATGTTGTCTCCCACAGTCATGACTTGCAGGAAGTGTACAACACTCCAGTCTTAAGACCTTTCCGACAAGATAGGTCAGTTCGAGTGGAAAATATGTTTTTTGTTCAGTCTTGACTCTCACTGAGACAAGTTGCACACGTGTGCCGTATACCAACCCACGGCCTGGCCTGAGTACCTAACACATACGCACAGCCGTATCACTAAGGTCGTGGCAGCCATGAAAAGCTGTTCACCCTTATTAGGGCTCATGTGTTCAAAGGCCCTTTCCTGCCAAGGCAAGTACAAAGTACTCCTTTAAACGTCAGCTCAACACAACACGTATGGGAGCTGTTGGCTGGAAACTGCACGGCAGTTTTCCCACGGCATGCGCTGGGAATGTGGATCAGCATTTTTGCCGATCTGTGCGCCAGTAAATCCAGTAAGACAAACTGGCCAGGAGGTTGGTTGGTGTTCGTGTGTCACCTGCTTTTAAGTTTGTCTTGTCTCTCCCTGGAAGCTTGCACTGATGTGCAAGAAGACCTGTTCAATACAACAGCTCCTTCTTAGGCGCCTTAAAGTCTAGGTGTGGGGCACTGGTGCATCGCACTCAAGCTTTTCGATGAGCCGTCGTTGGTGCCATGAGGTGGGGTCTACTGTGTTGCAGCTCATAAGGATATAGCCTTTCGCTCGGACGTTTTTTGGGGCGTCGTCACGCGAGGCGAAGCCATAAGTGACTCTGCGGAGAAAGCAGCAAAAGAATACTAAGCGGACATATGATAAATACTCCATGATTCTTGAGACTGCAAGTATCGGGGAAATCAACTCCCACCCGTTATTGGCCTATTAACATTAGCTTCTGGGAATGTTTCAGCCTGTGAGTGGCCTGCAATACAATGTATTTAAAGACCACTAGACGCCCACAGCATTTTTCTCGAAATTGGTCTTATACTTACCCATCGTTTAAACTTTTTGCACACATCATTAAGGTTGCTGTTTTTATAGCAAAACTGTTTCGAACTTTACATCATTAAACCCTTGGCGACGGATCTAGTGGATCTGATCAATCGTTTTCTATCTGGAACGATGCAAACTATTTATTTCTGAACTATTTATTAAGCTCCATATTTTAAGTGATTACATGATAGAGCGGTTTTCATTTGAGTGTCGAAAAGCAATTGGTTTTGCACTTTCTACACGATGCGATTGGCTTAAAAGATTCGCGCCACCTTTTCATCCAATCAGAAGTAAAACCAAAGCCAATTGTGACGCGCTCGCATGCATTTTCCCGCGCTTTGCGTCAGCCACATGTAATTACTTCGAGTTTTGATTGGTTCAATGTATTGTCTGTGTCCTATGTGATTGGCCAGAGTAATTACTTTGGTTTTGG
>CALNXI010003916.1:23590-35441 GCA_942486025.1 Porites evermanni
ACACTGAGGTGAATAATTGTTTTAGTATATACTAAAACAGTGAGATAATTGAGCACAAAAATGATGATTTTTAACTCATTTACTGTTGCCGACGATTACAATTTTGGCGCGCGATGACCGAACGGCCGCGGTCGTCGCTTTTTCCTGGCGACAAATAAAACTTCTGAAGGCGTTTGTCTAGCTCTTGCGGGGAAGTTTTTTTCAAAAAGAGTTGTGAATTCTTTATGTATTTAAAATCATTCTGTAAAAAAGATTATTAAATTTAGTTTTAAGCTTATTTATGAACAAGTCAACTAAATAAAGTAACGCAAGACTTAAACTTAATTTGCATTTGTAAACAAAAAACTTTTTCACCGGTTTTATCGATAAATTCAAGTCAAAAAGACAAAGCTTGACCTGTTTGAACTTCCAAACCGAACTTCGTTACTTTCTTCATGTATTTTGGGAACAGCTTGATTGATTGGTTTTCAAATTTCTTAGTTTGTTACGGCAGCAAACCGAGAAGGCATGCGCATTTTGCTCGCAACTTACGCGAGTTTGGCGTCGCTGGCTCGGAGGAACTGGAGGTGAATCAGTGAATAGTGCAGGAAATTCACTGATTGAGTAGCCAATCAAAGCGCGCGAAAAACACTATCCACTGTTTAAGTATATACTTAAGTAATTTATTATCTTTAGGTTTTAGAATATTGATTTTCTAATATATCAAGTACGTTCTTATGTTCCAGTGTAAACTTGTTTCTAGCAAATTATTATCCTTATATTCAAAACAGGTAAATAGCAAAATAAGCTCTTCCAGTGCAAAGTGCTTTTGATTACATGTAAATTAAGCACTGTCGAAATAATGGACAGTCGAACCTCTCCTTACGGACACCTCTCTACTACGGACAGTTTGTTTGGTCCCAGAAATACCAAAAATCCTCCATTCCCTACCTCTATAATATAGACACCTCTGTAAAGCGGACACTTGGTTCTGTCCCTTTGGCGTCCGTATGAAAGAGGTTTGACTGTACTGTCATAACTGTTACTCGTGTATAGGAAAAGGAAGGCAGATAATTTGTCAGTAAACAGTTAAAAAGGTTTTGAACAGCCAGGGGCCAACAAAGTCAACAACCAATCTAAGTCATAATCTATGACATAGCAATATTTTCATTACTGCAAATAGTGTGGTCCATTAACAACCACACTAGGATATAACTGTGAAAACAAATACATCTCATCTAGCTGGTTTACGGGTCGCGGATAGGATGATATTCCATTGAAAAGTCAAAAAATGTCAAATGTCTTTAGGAAACAGACGTTTCGGGTGTATAACTCTCCTTCAGTATCCAGAAAACCGTTATTATTACGCCTCCTGGCAATTGTCATAGACATAAAAATGAGGCGCGTGCGCGTGTAAATAATAGCGAGCGCAGCTGAAACTGATATTTAGTCTTTTAGGTTTGAACGGTTCCTAGCTGCAAGAAAACCCTCATTTCACGATGCTTCGGTTGCATGTCGGTTCCACTGCATAGAGCCATCCCCGCACCACAGACCTGGAAATCGAAAATACTGTGGCCCGTGGAGCTGAAATGTTGCACCACAGGAAGCTTACGAGTGTTGTTGCGCATGCGTATACTTCGCAAACGTTCCCCAAAATGACTCCTGAGGATTCGTTCAGTTTACCAATGTAAAGAACTGTTCATCGGCAGCAGGATATGCAGTAAACAAGATTCCCTGATTGGCTAGAATGTGAAAGTTCTGTAGTAGAAATCCTTTTGACTTTGGTGCTAAACGAGTGGCATGCGAGATCAAGACGCACCCTATGAACGGTTGCGAAACTCTTTTCGGATGGGTGCAGCACGTCATGGCGGTTAATAGTTGCATTGATATGAGTTAGGTGGGTGGGTTTTCTGGTCATTGTTTAAAAAAAAATGCCCCAACATTATCGAGAGAAAGAATTATAGCCAACAAATACTGAAGGTTGTAACAATTAAAAGCAGCAGTTAAAGACTGAAAAAACACACCTTGTTTTAGAACTTCCTATTTTAAGTTCGATCGAGAGGTAAATGATATAAAAATCGCTTATTTTATGCATACGTAACATGCATACGTAACATGCATTTGTTTAGCAGGGCTTAATGTGTTAGAGGCAGCTACGCCCGTGCCTCCTGGATTTAACTGCTAAATAGTGTAGTTTATGATTGTATATGCGTATTTTTAAATTGGCACTTAAGCACATTTCCAGTTATGGGCTTATCATTAGCATACAAATAAGACATTTCCGTTGAAACGTCTAAAACAAACATTTTTGGGTGATATTTTTTAACTTCTATTGGGCCGTTTAAATCTAACAACTTTTGCCTTTGTTAATGGAAAGAATAATGGCCTTACAAAAAATGATTTACAAGAAAAACACATTACAGTTTATTTAATCGATTTTGCCTGGTTTTTGCCCGAAGCAAATTTTGTCCGCGGCGCCTTTGAAGACTTTCCCGTCTCAGATAAAATTAAAAAAAAAAGCCGGACAAACCATCCGCATCATTTGTTTGGCGTTGATGATGACGGAAAATTTGTCTTAATTTTAAAATAAACAACTTTGTCGCTAATGAAAAAAGGCCCTATCTTTTCGATCGATTTCGGAATAGTCTGGTTCGCTTAAGGTCAGTTGATAACTGACACGATTGTACAAACTCACTTTAAGTAGCAGTGCTGAGGCTTAGCAGACTTCACAAACCTAAAAAATGAACTCAACGGCGAACGGATCCAGTGGGTCTTGTTGCTGTTTTAATTTCAGTGCACGGAAAATTGGAGGAACCGTTGCCTTTTGTCTGATCATCATCGTTTCACTGGTCGCAAACTGTCTAATTCTTATCCTCGTTTGTAAAACGCCGAGCTTAAGAGAAACCAACAAATTATTNAACAACTTTTGCCCTTGTTAATGGAAAGAATAATGGCCTTACAACAAATGATTTACAAGAAAAACACATTACAGTTTATTTAATCGATTTTGCCTGGTTTTTGCCCGAAGCAAATTTTGTCCGCGGCGCCTTTGAAGACTTTCCCGTCTCAGACAAAATTTAAAAAAAAAGCCGGACAAACCATCCGCATCATTTGTTTGGCGTTGATGATGACGGAAAATTTGTCTTAATTTTAAAATAAACAACTTTGTCGCTAATGAAAAAAGGCCCTATCTTTTCGATCGATTTCGGAATAGTCTGGTTCGCTTAAGGTCAGTTGATAACTGACACGATTGTACAAACTCACTTTAAGTAGCAGTGCTGAGGCTTAGCAGACTTCACAAACCTAAAAAATGAACTCAACGGCGAACGGATCCAGTGGGTCTTGTTGCTGTTTTAATTTCAGTGCACGGAAAATTGGAGGAACCGTTGCCTTTTGTCTGATCATCATCGTTTCACTGGTCGCAAACTGTCTAATTCTTATCCTCGTTTGTAAAACGCCGAGCTTAAGAGAAACCAACAAATTATTATTTTTTTTTATTGCAAACATGGCCCCGTCTAATTTGTTGTATACAATATTCTCGATACCTTTCAACCTGTCCGACTTGCACACTAACTCGTGGCTTATCGGCGGTCAGCTTGGCCTGGGGCCCGTTTCTCGAAAGTCCCGGTAACATTTCAGGCCCGAAATCAAACATTCAAAATGGAAAAATAAAGAATAAGTGTGCGGGTCCTGGCAAGCAAACTACTCCATTTCGTTTTACTGACTAATGATTTTATCATGTTAGATGCAAAACTATTGAAACCACTATCTTGCATGTAAACAGCAACAGCTTAGTATCGGGGCTTTAGAGAAACGGGCCCCAGGCCTTGTGTAAGCTCGTCCCTTTCTTTGGTGACGTTTTCTTTGCAGTTTCGATTCAGAATCTGATTCTTATAGCAGTGGATCGATTTGGAGCCGTGGTGTTTCCACTCCGTTCTCCACTCATCACATCCAAGCAGTTTCCGTTCTTCATTCTCGTCACGTGGATCTTTGCCATAGTTTTTAATTCGCCAGAAGTCTTCACCCTCGAGCTCGTTGAATACTTTGAGAGAACCTGGTGTGTTAAAATGGAAGAAAGTATTTGGAGAGTCATTGTCCCATGCCAGTTTCCTGCTACCTCACAAGATGCTGTCTACATACACCCCTTTGCTGTTGTTAGTCATTCTTCACTCCATCATCTTTATCAACCTCAAGACACCCGCACACCCAGGTGAACAGTCCACCAACAATCAGCAACAGGAAAAAAGAATAAACAGAAGCGTTCAAAATGTCCATTGCAATCGTAACAGTGTTTGTACTTTGCTGGTTACCTTACAATACTAACCATTTAATCATAGTGTATATGGACAGGTCTGCGCATTTCTCGTGTAGTTTCTCGATATATCTTTATGTAATCTACTTTTCGATTCACGCTTACTGTGCTATCAACCCGATTATCTGCTTCATTTGTTAGTAGTAATTATCCCAAGGTATTAAAAGACTCATAAAATGTTCTTCTGTACAGGCGTAAGTCGCAAAAATTTGCTTTTAATTGAATATGTTATGAGTTAGAGGTTGTGGAACATTTGCCAATAAAAACTATCATGACTGTTTATGTACTTTGAGAAGTAAAATGTGTTCCAGTTTATGCCTCCCTGACTCGGCCCTACCATGACTGCGAAGAGTGACAGCATAGGCGACGTATTGTAATAGTTTGGGTGGTAAATAACAGTGCCGGATCCAGACCTTGAGATAACGGGGGCTAGGGGAGGGGGGGAATTGTAGGTCTCCAAAAAATTTTTTCTGCTCCTCGGGCCTTAGTTTGGTCTAAAAATAAGGGGGCCCCGGGCCCCCCGGACCCCTCCCCTAGATCCGTCACTGAATAAAACTCAGGGATGGACCATGCACCCTCTCAGCCGCAGAACTGTTCATTCGCTAACTTGATCACTTGGCGTCACTCAACAAATTAGAAGGTTCTGCTCGCAGGGTGAGATGGACCATTAGAAACGTTATGGGGGAGGGGGGAGGTGAAGTGCAAAGTAAATATTCATGCAAGGGGGAAATAAGCTGAAAATAAAAAGAAATGTTAGCGAAAAATGATATGTATCATAACACCGGTCAATTTCTAAATGAGACAAACACAGTGGCTTAGTATTCGTTAATCTGCTTGCTGCAGTATAGCAGGGGCAGCGATTCCTTTTTCCTTTTTTCCGCCCCGCGAACATTTCGCGTGTCTTTCCCCCTGACTATCTGAGAGCCTGGAACAGCTCAGTTTAACCAATGTAAAGAAGTAGGAATGGTAACGGATGGAAAAAATACTTAGTGCCGCGTATCAGCGACAGAACTGATGTAATTGCAGGTGTCAAGAGAGAATTTGCAGGCGTTCAATCGAGGCCGCTGACATGCGCGGGAACCAGGCTGGTCAGAAGACGTGTCATCTGCAGAATTTTGTCGGCGGCGCTTTTGAAGATTGTCCCGTCTCAGGCAAAATTTAAAAAATGCACGACAAACTATCCGCATCATTAATTAGGCGTTGATGATGACAGGATATTCCGCTCTTCATAAGCTCTCTTTATATTTTGTGTCGAAAGCATATTAGTTTTGAAAATTAGGTTGTTACATAAATGACAATAAACTCAGTCATTTCTCTTTTAAATGACTCCCGTCATTAAACGCCCCTCTTGGAACTCTAAAAGTAGTAATCGCTATTAGACATAAATGAAGTGTCACAACGTTATCGAAGAAAAGAGCTGTAGCCAACAAGTACTGAATATTGTAACAAGAACCTGCTAGTTTCTCTTTGCCGACAGCAGACTTTTGGTTTTCCCATTTTTAGCTCGGTCGAGAAGTAAATGTTATAAAACTTCATGTTTTATGCACACGTGATAATATGCACCTTATTTTTTCCTCATATTCACCTGTTAAGCCTGCGCTTAATGGCCTGAAGGCGGCTTCGCCTCTGCTTCCTGTGGTTAACTGTCAAACTTGTGTAGTTCATGATGGTACTACCAAAGATATCATTCTTTAATGTGTTAAAACACACATGTTTAATCATCTTCTCAATCGATTTCTTAATACAACCACATGACCTAAATGAAGTGTTCTGGATGGTTTATAACATTTTAATACCCCACTGTTTCAATTCTGTCAAAAGGTCGGTTGGCGGATAATGCCGGAACATTAACAAACTCACTTATTGAAGGCCTCAGAGGACAGCTGTGCTGTTGCTTTGCAGGGGGCTTGCAATTATCAATAAAAGTTCTGCCACTCAAACAGCATACGCAATTTATAAACAATACAGAGCAGTAATTCAAAGTTACTTGACTGCATGTGTACGACTCTGTAGATACGTCGCAAAACTCAGCATGAACTCAACGGCGAACGGATCCAGCGGATCTTGGAGCTGCTTTAATTTCACTGCGTGGAAAATCGGAGGAACCGTTACCTACTGTCTGATCTTCATCGTTTCCCTGGTCTTAAATTCTCACATTGTTATGATCGTTTATAAAACGCCGAACTTAAGAAAACCGATAAATAATTTCATCGCAAACATGGCCTCATCTGATCTGCTGTATCCAATATTCTGGATACCTTGGAACCTGTCAAGGTTGCACACCAATAACTCGTTTCTTATCGGTGGTCAGCTTGGTCAGGCCTTGTGTAAGCTTGTCCCTTTCTTTGGTAACGTTTCCTTTATCGTTTCGATTCAGAATCTGATTCTGATAGCAGTGGATCGCTTTGGAGCCGTGGTGTTTCCACTCCGTTCCCCACTCTTCAGATCCAAGCTGTGTCCTTTCTTCATCCTCGCTACATGGATAGTTGCCGTAGCGGTCAGTTCGCCATACTTGTTCACTGCCGAGCTCGTTGAAAACCCAGAGGGAAACCGGTGTGATAATCAATGGGAAAAAGTATTCGGAGAGTCATCATCCTATGCCAGTTTCGCACTAGCTTTCTACAGTCTGTTTATATTCATACCTGTGCTGTTGCTAGTCATTCTTTACTCCATCATTGTTATCAAGCTCAAGACACAGGCACACCCAGGTGAACAGTCCGCGAACACTCAGCAACAGCGGGACAGAAGAAACCGAAACGTGCTTCAAATGTCCATTGCTATCGTAACAGTGTTTGTGCTTTGCTGGTTACCTTACAATACTAACCATTTAATCATAGTGTATATGGACAGTCTCACGCATTTATCGTGTAGTTTCTGGATTTACGATCAAGTCACCATTTATATGGCTTACGCGTACTGTGCTATCAACCCAGTTATCTGTTTCATGTTTAGCAATAATTACCGAAAAGCTCTTAAGAGACTCATAAAATGTTCTTTTGTACAGGCATAGCTCGCAAAAATGTGCTTTTGGTTGAAGATGTTAAGAGTTAGAGGTTCGTGGAACACTCGCGAATAAATGTATCATGACTACTGATGAATGTATTTTTGGTAGTAATTATCTAATAGGTCTTAGAAGACTAATGAAATGTTCTCTTGTACAGGCGTAAGTCGCAAAAATGTGCTTTTGACTGAATATATTAAGATTTAGAGGTACGTAAAACACTTGCGAATAAAAAATCACCACGACTGCCGTTGGCGTACTTAACTGAGGATTAAGTCTGGCATGACTGCGAAATATGACAGCATAGGCCACGTATTGTTAAAGGTTGGGCGGTAAATAAAACTCAGGGACGGACCTTTAGAAACGTTATTGGGGGCGTAGGTAGGTGAAGTACAACTGTACAACTAACAACTCTTATAAATATTGCAGAACCGCTAAGTTTAAAAGAAGTTCTGCCGAAAAAAGGAAGGAATAAAAGGGACAATTATAAACATCTGTTGAAATTTTAGCGCCACCCCAAGGTTTGACAGTAATGTCTACGTCGTCAAAAGAACTTGCGCAAAGACAAAAACCGCAGGTTTTTGTGGTACGTTTGCCGTTCGCCCATTGCCAAGAAAAAATACATGAAACAAAAAGTTAAACAGGAAGTTTAAGCCATGTCGGTCTTAATAACAATTATTGTCCTGAGGCCTCGCAAGGGGACAAAAATTAAAGTTTGAAACTTAACTGATGGCCTCGATGCATATACTACGTTGTACAGAAGGCGACAGACAATGGCGGGCGATCCAGTCTTGGAACTGTTTCAAACGATTTACCAAGAAGAGACAAGACTACAATAGTGATAAACTGTTATCGTCCGTAGATGAGAAAATTTCCTGCGCTCTAAACCACAACACTCCCTGATGACTATTTTACACTTCCACGTGGGGCCGGCTAAGAGCCACATTAAAAATGTTCTTGGCCTGGCTATCTTGCTATCTTGCTATCTTGCTATCTATTTGACACAAATTGAACATACGTTTTCAAATGGGCGTTTTAAACACATTAGAATAAACTAACAGCTCTATGCTAGTGAAGAATTTAATAATAATAAAAATAATAACTTCATAAAAAATACAATCCTGGTATTCACATAAACTGCTAAGCGATAAGAATGCAAGCAACAGAGGTTATAGACTTCCAAAAAAATCCTTCGTCCGATTTCATTTGCGCGGGCCGATGCAAAAGGGGATGCTCTTCAGTGGTTACTGTATGATATTGTTTAAATTTGTTTAGAAACCCATTCTTTGTTCTCTCTCTTTGCTTTCCTTGGTTTTATATTGACTGGACAACCCAAGCTTAAAAGTGAAATTTAAGACAGAAAATCGATTTGACAAAGTAAATAACTCGAAGCTTCAATGTTAATGAGTTTCTCCTAGCCTATTACAAGACTTACTCAGGCATTGATATGAGTTTTAAAGCGTTTGAGTCACTCTGGTCATTATAAAAATCATTGCCACAGCGTTATCAAGGGATAAAATTGTGACCAACTATTTGTAACAATTAAAAGCAGTCAAAGAAGGAACAAGCCTCGTCTATTTGTTGAGTAAGAACGTGCTCTGAGTTTGCCTTTGCCGACAGCAGACTCCTGCTTTTTGAATTTCCCGTTTTTATTTCGATCGAGAAGTAAAGTATATAAAAACTGGCTGCTTCATGCACACATGATAACAGGCATTTATTTTTGCCTCATATTTTCCTGTAAAGCCTGTTGATTGCTTAACGGCAGCAGGCAACTTCTACCCTTCTTCCTGTGTTTACCTGCCAAATTGTGTACTTTATGATCGTATTGCTAACGATAACATTTCACACACCTGTTTAAAGATGGTGTTAAGCAGGTATTTTCGATTATATTTTCCGAGAATCGTTTTCTCACCGTAGCTACATGACAGGTCTTTCATGCATTTCTCGTGCAGTTTTTGACCATACTTTGATGTCACCATGTTTATGTCTAACGCGTACTGTGCTATCAACCCGATTTTCTTTTTCGTTTTTAGCAGTAATTCATTACCAAAAAGCTCTTAAACGACTCATAAAATGTTCTTTTGTACGGGCATAGATCGCAAAAATGTGCTCAGTTTTGCTTGCAAATATATCATGACTATCTGTGCTCCAGCACTCTGAGAAGGTTTTAATGAGTGCGAGAAATGACACCATAGGCGACGTATTGTAAGAGTTTGGGATAAAACTCGGCCGCGGACCGTTAGAAACGTTATAGGGGCGTGGGTAGGAGAAGTACAAAAGTATTCGTTCATGCAAGGGGAAAATTTAAGGGAATGCTAAAGATAAAAATTCTAATAATGATAATGGCATGAAATATCTTCTAGTAACTCTTAACTGTCTGTCTATTGTTGTAACTTCTTCTGTTCAGCACGTATTGCATTTTTAATTTGTAACTAGACATTCATAAATAATTTATTGCAAAGTCTAGCCAATAAAAAAAGCTCAACATCTCGGCTCGGTGGATCGACTAATTGATGTGACCTGATTTTCAAACTGTTATTTTAGTACCTTCCTCACTCTCATTGTTTAAATTCTGTTTAGGAGCCAATACTTTGTTTTGTCTACTTATTTTATACTGACATGACACCCCAACCTTAACCCCCTTAAGGTGATATTTAAAACAGGAAATCGTTGTCACCAAGTAAATGACTCGAAGGTTCCATATATGCTAATAAGCCGCTCCTATAGCCAATCACAAAAGACTTCTCAGGCATTGATATGAGTTAAGCGGGGGAGTGGGGTTTCTTGTAAAGTGCCACTGACATATAATTGTAGTACCGGCAGAAGTTCGTAAAAATCAAAGGGAGTAACAGAAGTAACAAGCCTTATATTCTTGTTGAAGAAGAACCTATTAATTCTTAGTTAGACTGGAGAACCCAAACTTAACCTGCTTTAAGGTGATATTTAAAATAGGAAATCGTTGTTACCAAGTANTTGTTGTAACTTCTTCTGTTCAGCACGTATTGCATTTTTAATTTGTAACTAGACATTCATAAATAATTTATTGCAAAGTCTAGCCAATAAAAAAAGCTCAACATCTCGGCTCGGTGGATCGACTAATTGATGTGACCTGATTTTCAAACTGTTATTTTAGTACCTTCCTCACTCTCATTGTTTAAATTCTGTTTAGGAGCCAATACTTTGTTTTGTCTACTTATTTTACACTGACATGACACCCCAACCTTAACCCCCTTAAGGTGATATTTAAAACAGGAAATCGTTGTCACCAAGTAAATGACTCGAAGGTTCCATATATGCTAATAAGCCGCTCCTATAGCCAATCACAAAAGACTTCTCAGGCATTGATATGAGTTAAGCGGGGGAGTGGGGTTTCTTGTAAAGTGCCACTGACATATAATTGTAGTACCGGCAGAAGTTCGTAAAAATCAAAGGGAGTAACAGAAGTAACAAGCCTTATATTCTTGTTGAAGAAGAACCTATTAATTCTTAGTTAGACTGGAGAACCCAAACTTAACCTGCTTTAAGGTGATATTTAAAATAGGAAATCGTTGTTACCAAGTAAATGATTTGAAGGTTCCATATATGCTAATAAGCCGCTCCTATAGCCAATCGCAAAAGACTTCTCAGGTATTGATATGAGTTTAGCGGGGAAGTGGGGTTTCTTGTGAAGTGCCACAACGTTATCGAGCAATATTAGTGAACTTACGCAACAGGACGGGAGAGGAAAGAAGACGGCAAACCTTGTGTGACAAGCGTGACAATAATTTTGTTTCAAAAAACAGTTCACCAAACTACACCTTCCTTTAAACAGACCTTTTTGTAATAGACCAGAAAACATCAATGATGAGGGAAGACCACGACAAAACTCCCAAGTAATAGCTTTGTCACGTTTGTCACACACAAGCGTTTTGCCGTCCTCTTCTTCCTGCCGTCCTGTTGCGTAAACTCACAATTATTAGAGCCAACAACTACAGAAGTTCGTAAAAAAAATCAAAGGCGGTAATAGAAGTAACAAGTCTTGTGTTTTTATTGAAGAAGAACCCATTAAAGTTTAGTCGAGACTCTTGGTTTCATAATTTCCCATTTTTTGCTCGATCGAAAAGCAAATGTTATAAAAACTGCATGGTTTATGCACACTTGATGAATATGCACTTTTTTTACCTCATATTTATCTGCTAAGCCTGAGCTTAATTGCTTGAAGGCAGCTGCGCTCGAGTTTAACTGCCACATTGTGCACTTTATGATCGTATTGCCAAAGAAAACATTAGTAAAATTAGCCTGAATTTCATCCGATTACTTCGAGTCGTTATTACTCCCTCGGTAACGTCTGAATCGACCGGCCGTTAATGCCGTCCAGTGACGTCACTACTCCTTGACCTTTGCTTTAATTAATGCAAAAAGTAAAACACGATTTTCAAGTGGCAAACGGAGAAATATCGTTTGGAAATGTCTGCATGATACAGAATTGCTTTATTTTTTTCGATCGTAATTCATGTTTAACGTTCAAACTATCAACTGCATGCAGTACAACTCTGAACCGGTTGTACTGAATTCTATAA
>CALNXI010003917.1:0-10715 GCA_942486025.1 Porites evermanni
CGCGTCACAATTGGCTTTGGTTTTACTTCTGATTGGATGAAAAGGTGGCGCGAATCTTTTAAGCCAATCGCATCGTGTAGAAAGTGCAAAACCAATTACTTTTCGACACTCAAATGAAAACCGCTCTACAAAGGGAAAACAAGGCCCAAATACAAAACAAATGTTCAGATTAAACAGCATCAAATTAAACGGATCGGGTTTCTATTTTATTCTTGTACTTGTTCTTCATAATTTAAATGGTCACAGGCAGGTGTGCAAAGAGAAGAGGGCCAAAAATTAAGACCTGTGGGACTCCTATCGTTGTCCATCAAATAGATTAACGAGAAACACAACTCTGCTGCCTTGCACCCAGGCATGTAAGTGAAAATTTCATAGGATCGAGGGCTGGCTTGGGATCGCATTTTCGAATCCCGCAAGGCAGCGTGGGAAGACAAAGAACCCGACGCTCTCATCTCCATCTTCCCATAATCCTCTGCATTAACCGAATAAAGCATGAACCTCATTTGTTCCCGTACCCACCGGGTACAAAAAAAGTGACAAAGTGTGATCCAAACACCATCGCTTAAAACGCACAACGGAGCATATGTACTATGTTCACGGGCCTACCTCCAGGTGCCTTGAACAAGACTTCTATGTTACTAACAGTGAAATTCGACTCCCCGGCCAATATTGTTGTCAGGTCCGAGCCTAAAGCACTGTTACTGTCCCTATAAGATGTGGAATGGTGACTAGTGCCTTCCTTCATGTTACTGTCGACGCCTATTTGAAAATCAAACGGAGCTTCACCAAAGGTGGGACCGGTGGATGAAGAGATAAATATTGCATTAGGGGATGAACCTTGCGCGACTTTCTTCTTGAAAAGGGAGCCTTGCGAGGTGTTATTCAGAGAAAAGATGAACGCCTTGCTGTCCATTTTGTAACTTCTCGAGGAACCTAAAAAAACAAAAGATATTAAACTTATGAAGGCAAATTTTTTCAACAGTTATTAACACAATTAAAAAGTAAAAAAAAAAACATTAGGCATTGAAAAAAATAAACAAAGCAAAGAAAAAACAAGAATCATCAGCCGTTTCACCGCCAATGAAAAAGAAAAAATGTTGCTAAAAGCAACCGATTTGAACGAGTGATAACCAAAGATTATGGAGTGCCTTCTATCAAACACCATCTAATGCTCTCTCCCTGTGGAAGTTTGCTTATGATGTCATGTCGTTCCTCTGCGTCGAACGCAAAGTATAAAGTTTTGTACCTAAACTTCTCGAGTTTCAGGAAAAAAAGAGTTTTAACAAGCGCGACGGCAAAGGCAAGGAGAACGAAACAGTAACAACAAAAAGGTTAATACAAATTTTATGTCTTTAGATTGGTAGATTTTTCTTGTCTTCTGCCAAATATAAACTTCAAATAATCCAGTTCCAGGCTTGGTGGTGAAGGTTTAGACGCAAATTATTTAAAGGCTAGTTTTCCTCTCTCCCTGTGAACTTGAAATCCACGACTAAAAATTCACACCCTGGACATTTCAGCCCATTATTTAAACAAGCAAAAGTGGAACATGAACAATTTGAACATAATTCCGTATATTTTGAATTACTTTATCAAGTGACAGTATTTCTGGTATAGCTGTTAGGTGGTCACGTGGCTTCATACTTACATGAAGACGGCTCCAAGACTTTAACCTGGCCATCAACTTTCTCCTTCAAATTAATCCACTGAAACAAATTCCCTAGGCCTTGTCCACAGTTTCGATCAATAGAAACTAACTCCGCCTCGGAAAGATAATAGTTCCAAACATTTAACGAAGTTATCCGTCCAATAAAAGTAAAAGTAACATCCGGCCAATATGGCCGACTTCCTATGTGTAAGATTCCATGCGGAATGGTTTTATTGGAAAAAAATGGCTGTTTTCCTTCTCCCTGCAAGATGGCGTCCTTGTAAATCGCCCAGTTACCCTCTCTACTTCGCCACTGGACCGTGAATTGATGCCAGTAGCCATCCATTACACTTACAGACCCACTAGTGGTCCTAGAGAAGTAAGTAAAACCATGTTAGAACTCGAAATTGTAAAACATCGTACTCTTGAAACATACCTAAGGTTATATTCACACTATACCGAATAACTTTGGAGGCGGCACGGAATGTCATCCAGTATAGCATGAACACCTACTCGATATGTGACTCTCCGCTTTAGAGATCGACGCGGTGCAGCTTCGCTCCGTAACAGAAATCGCGGCGAAATCATCTTTTTTATGTATGAACAGAAGCCTTATCCGGTATGGTTTTCTTGCCGGCACAAAAGCCATCCTGGATAGTGTAAGCACAGCCTAAAACAAATACTCCTGGGATTTGCATGCACGCGAGAGGCTCGTGATACCCATAAACCCTTGAGGCCTCATGGTTCATGTGGTTTATACATTCTAAGCTACAATGTTTTTGTCAATCAGGTATTGTATAAATAGTGAGGATCATTGTTTGCTTTCTCTCACAAAATCAATTTTTCATTTTTTCAGGAGGAGGCAGCGTGGCTGAGTGGTTAGACCGCTGGACTTCTAATTCGAAGGCCTCGAGTTCGCGTCCCACTCTGACCGCTAGCTGGATTTGTTCATGGTAGTCTCGAGTTCAGATCCTCGGCCACGCTTGTAAATAGCCAACTGGTTTGCCTCCGACCAGTTGGGATTCTTAACCCTGGTATGTTTGATTTGAATTATTTGTTTCAGTCATTTGCTCGGCCCCACTAGCATAAGTGCTATAAGTACTGCCGAACGTAAATAAAGGAATTATTTATATATTCATTTATTTATGTAATTGTTCAATAAATAACCAGGTAACGAGATGTAGTTCGTTGATACAAACAAGAGACAGACGGACAAACAACTAAACAAAGAAACAAGTAAATAACCAAGCTAAAGCGCAGTTCAGTTAAAAAATTCTTTGAAAACGACTGGATCATGCAGTCCTGATTCCAATTTAATTATCTTCATATATTATTCATGCCGTTGAATTTAAAACTACGTATTCTTACTCGCAAAAAACATCAGGATCAAGCTTGAAACAGAGTCTCGGAGACCGTCCACCGTCTACTAGTTTGAAGTTCACGTAGATTGTGTTGTTGCCAAGCCAGAATAATATGGGCTTGCCGCTTTTATTGATGCTCTTCATCCAGAGCGACACCGTGAATTCTGAGAGGCTTACTGTTAATTTGTCTTGAATGTGATCATCAGCGTTGCCTTGCATGAAATACACATCATAGCTTGAACGAGCCTGACCTAGGAGTAAAAAGAGTTTAACATATCATGTTTGCCAAGGACGCTCATTACAAATGAAAAATCCTGGGAACAAGGATTTCTAGGAACAATGGCGCCAACTCGAGACTAATTTGACAAATTACAGTGATTTTCGTGAAGACTCCTACCCAAGCCTCTACTTCTTTATATTAAGCGCTCGCTGAAGCTTACTGCATTTAAGGAGCAGGAATTCATTCTGGTCATGCTAAAGCTAAACGCCTATAGACCCGTTCAGACATATCACAATATTCCTCCTTAGATAGCAATAGCCTTTTTTGTTAGCGGGCACGCAAATTCTCTCAGTTTCTTTCATGGAAATGGCCATTTTCGGTTATGTTAATGAACTATCAAATAAACGCATATAGATCTTTCTTCAAGGTTACAATGCTCTTCTATATGCAACGGTATCTGCACACAGCCAACACGCAGGTATTCTAAGCTTTCTCAAAGTGCAGTGACCGAATAGTGAGCTTACACACATCACCCTATCCCCACCCAGAAAGACTGGGAAGTAGTCTCCTAAGGGAAAACAGAGATAAGTTGTATCCTCAATACTTCCCAAACAGGTAGTGGGTGGGTAGGAAAACTTTCAAGCTAGAGGCGCATGAGTGCCGTTACTGCCTTCGCTTTGGCTAGAGTCACACAGCGGAATTAAGAAATTGTGTTACCAAGTTGGAACCTGAAAATGTTGAAAACCAGCAAGTTTTAAGCCATCATAGTCGACTCTCTCTTAACGGACGCCTCTATAAGACGGACCCGTCGGTAAAACGGAAACCTAGAGTTTCTTTCCCGGGGGGATACTCCCTTATATAAGCCACATAGGTATGTGCCGCCCCATCGGGTAATCAATTCTACTGATGGTTAAAAATAAGCAATGATTAATAATTTTACGTTTCAAATTATTTTAAATATTTAATTCAAAAGGAATCAATGATTAATTTCAAGTAGCTTTTGCAATACTGTAATACTTTCTTCTTGTCATACAAATAAAGCCTATTGTTGTTGATGTTGTTGGGTAGGGCTTTTGCGCCTTTTTGGTCTGAAAACAGGTATAAATTTTGCCCATTTTGGTCTGGAATCGGGTATGGTTTTCGAGGGAACTTGGGTGGGGGGGGGGGGGGGGGAAAAGGGAAAGAAAAAAAAGGAAAGGGGGGAAAAGGAAAGGGTTGTTAAGAATTTTTTTTTTTTCTCGCGCCTTTTTTTGGGTAAGAGTGACATATTTTTTTCCGAAAGGCCAGGTGTGAAAAGGGGTAGGGATTTTGGAGGGGGGTTTTTGTTGTGTTTTGGTGGGCGGTTTGTGGTTGGGGTTGTGTGGGGGTTGGGGGGGGTGTGGGGGGGGGGGGGGGGGGGGGGGGGGGGGGGGGGGGGGGGGTTAAATGAGTAAGAAAGAAAGAGAAATGTGCGAATATGAAATGGATTTGAAGAATTTATTTTTTTGCCTGCGCTCTTATCTAGGTAATGATGACATAATTTCTGCCGAAAGGCCAGGTCTGAAAACGGGTATGGATTTTAGCGGTCTCGTCTGAAAACGGGTCTGGAAAATGACATTTTTGGTCTGAAATAGGGTCAGGATTTGGGAAACCGGGCGGCACACCCCCACCAAGAATTCCCAGGGGCACCCCCCGGGCTTTCTTTACCCCCTTTTTTAACTCTCCATTAGACGGGCACTAAGTGCTGACCCCAAAGCTATCCGTCTTAGAGAGAGTTGACAGCAGTGCCTGGCATGCACGTGGCTAATACTAAGTTGAATGTACTTAATTCGATCACTTTTGGCTTAGGTTGATGACAATTCATCAAGAAGTGAAAACAAAATTACATACATGATGATGGATGCAGTAGCTTGACTTCGCCGAATAAATTTTCTCTGGCGATTATTTCATGCCACTGGAACATATTTCCCTTGGTTTCACAACCCTGAGAAGCAATTTCTATCTTGGAAAGCTGGTAATTCCACATGTTAAAGGAGGTGATAAGTCCTATAAATGAACCTGTTCCACTCCATGCGGACTGATCATGAAGACTTTGTCCAATGAAAAGATATCCGGAGAGACTTTGAGAGGACCAATAAGAATGTGTAAATTCCCACATTAATGTACCATCCACGTAGAGTTCGCCCTTCGGGTCTAACAACTTCCACACAACTGTGATATGATGCCAGGAGCCATCTAATGGATTTGCACTTAAGTTATATTTATAGCTGTGAAAAAAAATTGACAACGGTTTTTTTTTTATTTCTCTTAGACACATATTAGGAAGCATTTGAAGCGTTTTTGGAAAACTATAGAATGTGGTAGAGGCGGTAGTGGTGTTGGTGGTGGAAAAATAAAAATATCGAAAAGGGGCGAAATTATTGAATTCTGGAAGAGCTGCATGGAAGGAGAAGTATTTTAAACTTGTGTTTCGCGCTAGGAAGAACTAGTTTCCCGCAATATGCACTGTTTACGCGCCAAGAATCAGTAAGCCGGAACTATGGAACAATTTGTTTTCTGTAATGGAAAATGGAAGCGACAGGATTTAGAACTTAGATGCATATGTTTCTGCTCAATATTTAATTCACGGGCAAATGAACGCTTATCCCTTCGACAACATGAATCAACCAATGAATACTTTTCGTAGTTTCTTGTCGACCAATAAAAAACCAAGACTTTCATTAACCTAAAATTTACTAAAGAACCTGTCAAACCGGTTGAACCACCGAAAATATCACATGATTTTGTCTCAGTGAGATTCTTCTGAAAGGCTAAACGTCATTGGAGTTAATGTATTCCCCTGCAAGTTAATGAGAGTCCCGCGAAGAAAAGAAGGAATAACCGGTCCCTATTGTACTACAGCTGACTCTCTCTTAACGAACACCTAGAGACGGACACTTCTCTTGGACGGATACTTAGTGTGCTTTCCGACAGAACTGACTGGCCAGACCATTCCCGTCGCAGTGATAATTTCCAAACTCTCCAGCCAGATCAGTCAAATCCTAAATAGTATGCTCGAAGGAGGTAGGTTTTTAGCAAAAACTCTTGGAAAAAGCCCATTTGATTTTCAAACTGACTGGTCGGGCAATGGTCCGGCCGGCCAGTTCTGACAAAGGGAAAGCGTCCTTTGTGCCGGTCCCAAAAGTGTCCATCTAAAAGAGGAGTAACTGTACTTCGTATTATCTCAAATGGCTGCTTTGTTAAAAAAAAGATCAATTTAGGTTTCTGGGAAACTGCCCAAGTACCCCTCCCCTAAACCAACATTTTGCCCTAAGTGAGAAGTAAGTGTGAATGTTGACTTATGGGAGGGGTAGGTGGGCAGTTTCCTAGAAACCTAAATTGATCCAAAAAGACTACCTACCTATATATTGTTACCTTACACACTAACTTACCTCCAACGTTTTCCAACTGAATTAAAAAGAGCGGCCCCTGCAGTGATCCCTTCATTATTGTAAACTCGATTTTGTAAATTAAACTGTATCATCTCTACGTCTGTCCGACCGAATGTGAAGAGAGTTAACAGAGTGTCAGCAGAGGTCTTTATCCACATCGTTGCCGTAAGGATATTGACAGGTGATGTCCAAGGAACTTTTAAATAATCGTCTCTGTTTTGTCTCGTGAACGACAACTCATAAGACATCTCCGAAGTGTCTAAAAATAAAACGTAAACAAAATGCAGGGGCACCCAACGACAATTTTCGGAAAATATCTGTTCTGAAGACGATTTGAGATCTAGAATTTTTGGAACATTTGTTGTAAAATTTCTTGCTTGCCTTCCTCTCCTAGGATTTTCGAACATCTAAAAAAGGTGTAATTGCCCATTTTTGACGGATTTTTACCCTTAAAAGGTCACCTAGAATTTTCGGGAGCCTTTTTTCTGGCTGAAATTTTCGAAATGGTAAGTTTTGATCCCTATAATTTTCGGATCACTAGACTTTCAGCTAGGAAATCCGAACAGATGAAAAATTTTTAGGGGATAAAAATATGCCTATATCTACCGTTTAAATACTAAAATACGTTTAACAATGCTATGTTTAAGTGGTTTTGAACTATATTCTCGTTGGNTAGAATTTTCGGGAGCCTTTTTTCTGGCTGAAATTTTCGAAATGGTAAGTTTTGATCCCTATAATTTTCGGATCACTAGACTTTCAGCTAGGAAATCCGAACAGATGAAAAATTTTTAGGGGATAAAAATATGCCTATATCTACCGTTTAAATACTAAAATACGTTTAACAATGCTATGTTTAAGTGGTTTTGAACTATATTCTCGTTGGTTGCCCCTGAAAAAGTTGCGCGGAATTCCAAAGCACCCTTAATAGCACCCCTTGTCTAGCCTTGGAGTTTTTTTTCCGTCATGCGTAACTGAACACAAAACACAGTCCGCAACTCAAACGGAACTTGGTAAGCAAAGACCACCCTAGGCGAAATAAAGAGGTCTAAAATCGATTAATTTAGCACGAGGTAAAACAGAAAAGGCATCGAGCCATCCGGGACATAATGTGTGATGCGCTCCAAAATAAAACTAAAAAAAAGTCTCCTTCATAGGGCCCGGCAAAATAGAAAGTGGCCGAATTCCCAAGGGGACTAACAAACAGGTCTTAACTCGCGCTCACTTGCTTAATCTCGCGTGGATCATGAACTTCTTCGAATTTTTCAGTGCCTATGTGCCTAAAATAGAGGCCATGCAGGGAAGGTCGCGCACTACGCTCAACTTAAACGTTTACGCGCGATACTTCATACATTGCTTCTATTTTATTATTACGTGACAGTGGAAATCTACCCTCAGAGAGCCAAAAGTCCATTCTACAGTTACAGGTGCAAACGAGGCTGGAGTTGATCTTGTTTTGATACAACCCTTTCACTTTAATATGCAAATTATGTTATGTTATGTTATATTATGTTATATGGAAGTGGGGGACCCCAGGTAGGTGAGGTAACCCCCCTGTCCATACAATTTCTCATTTTAATGTGATCACGTTTACATGATAGGTGGGGTGACCCGCCACATGTTACCTCACCTACCTGGGGTCCCCTACCTTCATGAAAACAGGCCCTAATATTTTATAAGCACGATTTCCATAAGAAAACGAAAGAGTTTTGTATCAAAACAAGGTCAACCTTAGCCTCACATTCACTCAGAGGCTAGGTTACTGAGCCCATAACCGTAAAATGTTCTATTCGTGCCGCCTGCCGCAAACTTAACACCCGAGGCTACACGTCGCAAAAAAACAATGACATTCTGGGCGATGGATTTACCTTCCCAGCTTTTTTCTGTAAATCCACCGAAGAGATAATTGTCTTTTCTGACAATGGTAAGGGTGGGGGCCATGTTGTCACAGAGTTCATGAAATGAGGAAACATTCCAGCCATGGCGAGGGGCGACATAACAAGGGATCCACAATGATGAGTCGTAGCCTTCTTCAATCAGCATCCTACTCAGATGCTGATGATGTACGCTGTTCCTTTGTATAATGGAAGAAGTTATTGCTGTTGGAAAGTAACGATAATAAAAAATTGATTAGACAATATCGCTCAGCTTGACAGTCATTCGACCCAGACCATTCGCAACATGCATGTAATACTGCTCGTTCAAACATGTTACAACAACTGACCAACACGTAAAAAGTGAATTCGCGTTCATTGAAACCGTTCATGGCGATTATCTCAACTCGCTTACTTTTTTCAAGTATAGGCGAACTCTCCCGCAGTTGAATCCCTAAAAAATATCCGACTTAAAAAAGAGAAAGAGAAATTCGTCGACCTTTCCTTACGTTCTCGATTATTGTGAAACTAGGCACGGACCTTTTTACCGATACGGCGGCCATATTAAATTAATTCGATTTAAGGAGTATTATAGGATGCCCGGGGGGCATGAGCACAGTTCGTTTGTATTTTCGAGCGCTTTTCGGGACATTTTTTCTTAAAGTTTTCTTAGAATAAGATTCTAATGGGGAAAAAGATCCTTGTGCCGTGTTTGGATGAAATAATGATCGCCTTTTTCCGGAGAAATATACAGTGAAAGTCCATATTTCTAATACTAAACTAGAAAAAAGGCGATCATTATTACATCCAAACATGGCACAACGAAATGTGCTCATGCCCCCCTGGGCATCCTATAATACTCCTTAAATCGAATTAATTCAATATGGCCGACGTATCGGTAAAAAGGTCTATTCACGTCATAGTTGTGCAAAGACCGAAAAGAAATGTACAAAAAAGTGTACTGCACGCGCAAAGTTGTTGTTATTGCCACCCTTTTACCAAATTCTCTTGAACCCGCTGAACTGCTTTCTGTGTAATAAGGCTATTGCTAATAATTCTTCCCTTCATGGCTACTGATCCACCGTCAGGACCCTCTTTGAATAACAGAAAGTGTAAAGAAGGTTGGCCTTACCCACTCCGGGGCTGTCCGGTGAGGCGTGTGAAGGAACCAGAGTGCACCTTTCCTGAGTGAAGGCAATCTGATCGATAGCAATATCGCCATAGTAACCATAACCTTTCCTTGCTTCAAAAAAAACCTAAAAATAATAATCACATAAGATACTCATTGAATTTGTGTGCACAAGGGATCCGGTAATTTATATAATACCGGTTATTGTTCTCTTCATCTGGGTAATCTTAGCAAAGGGCGTATTTAAGCTATTAAATCTTTTTTTTTTTTCAGAGTCTCAAATATGGCCTGTAGCTGGCAAAAATAGGAAGAAAAGAACTGGCCACTTCACAAGGTATACTTGGCTTCTCTCAGCTTTCCTATCAATGAAACCCAAGATCCAAGTCTTATGAACAAATACGTAAAAATTCGCACTTGTAGGTGTTACGTTATAGTTAAAGATTTTGGCCATATTTTGGCTGCATTCTGAACCTCATGGTTTTAATATTATTTTAATTTTCGTCATACTCATTATCATAGCAGACTTAATACACTGCATCTTGAAGAAACGGATTTACCTCATAATGCAGATCGGTAATTTCAACAGGGATACAAGCCTCCTTCCAAGTGCTATTCTGGTCTCCAAAAAGCCTCCACAACATCCTGTCTTGTCCGTGAAGGTCTCTGAAATAGACGTTGAGCCTTCCAATATGCACACCCCACATGCGATAATAAAATTTAACACACGTGGATGACGAAGATATTTTCAGAGGGATGACAAGTCGATCGGCGTGCTCTCGAGATTCCGTCGACTTCCAGGAAACATAAATATCACGCCCTGGAAGAAAAACAAAATGTGATAACTTAGCTGTGACCAAAACATTGCGTGACACGAAAGAAACATGCCTCAGAGGGTATTTCTTCCGCCAAAGAGTCTGTAAGTATCTCAAACTGCGACACAACATTGTCTGGGAAAAAATTTGGCAGGGAATGTTTGCCTTTTAACTATTAAATAGATTAAATAGGAAATATGTGAGAATGTGGTTGTGATTTAAATGTCTGAAGTAATCTTGTCGCTAATAGATGTTGTAGTGACGTAT
>CALNXI010003918.1:0-5000 GCA_942486025.1 Porites evermanni
AGGCTGGAGACCAATAACGACAAGTAAGAGCCACTTGACTTCCTAATCTTGAAGCTACTAAATATTTAATCACGTATAAATAAGTCTAGGGAGTAAAAACTGCAACCGCTCGAGGCGGCACTTCAGGCAATTGGTTTGGATAGATAGGCTGTTCGACTAACTGATTAATTCTGCATGTCATTCGTTAAATTGTTAAGGCAGTCCACGTATATATATCAACCCATGTGTCAAACCAAATCATGAACGTGCTCGTAGCCATGTAGTATTTCGGCAGCCGAGGCATTTGCCTCTCTTCAAAATGCGAAGTTTCTTGATCTTTAGTATGCAATACATCGTTTTATATATATCGTTTTTCGCTGATGTTACTATTGTAACTGATTTATTTTCCCTGCAAATATCGATCCCTCTGAGTACTGGACCTCTTCTCTACCCCAGTCATGCACTTGTGGTAGGTCCAGAACAAAGATCGTTGGAGGTGATTGGAAGAATTTTAAAATTTAATATCAAAGGGCACTCTTATTATTTTACCCTAAAAACGTCGGTGTTTTTTTTCTATATTTCTTGTCACGTTAATGGCGAGCTTAAACTTTAGCGATGGCATAAATTAAATTGTTTTCATTGGTCGTTTTTTTTAAGAACGAACCCGCGAACTAAGGACGCGAGCTACAGCCAGATTTCCCCAAGAGGGGACTGTTCATAGAAGTATTAAAATTCCATCTTCCGTCTGTCTTATAGAGTCAAAAGGGAGCTTAAGCAAAGTGGTTTTTGAGCGACGCATGTCAACCGGAAGTGAGGCGTTAATCCCCTTGAAACATTCCTTGAATCTACCAAATTTGAGTTGCTTAGTGTCTTTACTCATTTGGGGCGAAACTACTGCTTAAGAATGAAATTCTGCTTCCGGTTAACGTGCGTCGCTGAAAAACGTCTTTGCTTAATTGAAAAACGGGAGTGACTAACAGTCTAGGTATCCGTCCTTTTTCCGCACGGTATAGAGGCATCCTCTAAGAGGCAGTTGACTGTTCTAGATAAATAGATTAACATGGTAGTACGGCCATTTACATCCCACTCAGCAACTTAATTCGGGCTGCAGAAGGGCTAGCGCTTGGGAAGACAGTTTTCGAATCTTTTTACGATCATCATGGTAAAAATCATCATGGTAAATTGATTTTATTAATCTGGCTGTCACCAGGAGCCCATCAAATTTGATGGGCTCCTGGTGACACGTAATGATACTTTAGACTGTATTAACCTGCTTAAAATTGATCTTACAGGGTCTCTCCATGCGAACTACGACAAACAAAGAATAGAACACCCTCTAGAAACGAGGAAGGAGTCAAAAATTTTACCCCTCCTACAACTAGTGAAACCAATGAAAAGCACAGCACCGAGGTACCCTCAAGCGCAACCGTATCTAATTCTCCTTTGGAGGACCATTCCCCAGAGGACGACAACGAATTATTTTCTGCCGACTACGTCGAAAAGCTGGTGGCTTCGTTTTGGAGCAAAGTCGATAAGAAGATTGAGACAGTTGTTTCACAATACCACACGAGTCCGCAGGCCGGTCAGCAGTATATTTCGCAAGAAAATGCGCAGGCTGATACGAACGAAGCAAAGGAAGAACCAAAAGGTAACAATTAACCACGAATGCTATATTGTATTTATTAGTAGACTGTTATAAACCTGACTTACTTGTTTATTACTTTTCATTTTTAAAAGTAAACACTATTATAATCCATTAATTTCTTAAATTTTTTTACACCAACAATAACTTCTTTTAAAAATTATTAAACTGAGAGTGACTTGGTAACACTACTGGCGACTGTTTGGATTAAGAAGCTCTTTTCTTAGTGTGACTGAGATTCAGCCTGACTTATGATCTCAGTTCGTGCTGGAGAATACAAGACAGAAGTCACTCAAAAAAACAATTATCTTAAATGTTCATATTTGCTCTCTTTCAGAAAAGAAGTGTCCCCTTTCCAAATCCCCTGGTGGGATTTGCGTCTTTGTACTTTTTATATTTCAGGTGAGGATTGTAAGCTAACTGTAGCAAATGTCACTGTCGTGTTGTGAATTTATGCGAATACAATTAAGCATCAATCATATTACTACAGAAGTATGTACTATAATTACATAGACAACTTTTACCTTTTCTAAGCGTGGTGAAGGAACTCACAAAATTTTCGAATTCTTCGCTCCACACTTATCATTCCTTTTCTAACAGTTCTAAGAATATTCAACTGGAAAATATTGCATTTTAATGATAAGTTATTATATATTAAACGCTTTCTCTTCTTTATAGACATTAAATAAGATTTGGACCCTTTGCAAAGAGAACTTGAAGAGCAAAGGAAAGGTAAGTACGGTTACCTGTAATATTCACCAGGTAAATGTCACAATAAGAGCTGACAGTTCACAGCCTTTCTATTTCCTTTTGCTCCAAACGGAAGAGAATAAAAAAATCAGCGAGAAAAGCGAGCGCGAGAAGCAAAGATGAAGGTCGGGGATGGCAGGCAAGGAAAAAGAAGAAGCGGAATGCTATTTTCCAAAGATGCGTTAAGTCTCTGTAATTCTCTTGCCGCTTTCTGCCTCTTCTCCGCTCACTTGCGCACCGCGCACCGCTTAGCCTGCGTATCTGGCGGTTTTTTGTTGTGTTTTTTCTTTTGTGGTTCGGAAAGTAAGAGTTAGAGCCGTGCAAAAGCTAAACCGAGGTAGAAACAGAAAACGACATGGGGGAGAGGGCGAGCGGGAGAAGGCAGTGAGAAAAATCGCCTGCAATTTTTCTTACTGCCTTCTCTCCCCGTCCCCTCTCCCATCGTTTTCTTTTTCGTCCTCGGTTCAAGTTTCGTGGGGCTGAATCTCTTACTTTACGTACCACCAAACAAAAAAAACACACCAAAAAGCCCACCAACTGCGCGGGCTACGCATCGTGTTGGCAAATGCGCCTAGTTCGCGTGCCGATCAAACAGATCGTTTTCAGATCCCGCCGCCGTGTTGGCCACTATACGAAACAGAGAATCAAGTGACCGATACATGATTAAAAAATGCGGGACATAGTATTTTGTTTTGTTAGTTACTTTGAGCAGGAGCCCGTAACCAGGGTTACAGGTTATGGGTTAGGCTTTGAAGCAGCAGAATATCAGAGAAAGAAATTAACTGCAAACCGTGGACGAAGATCCTGCTGGTTGTCAACGTTGGATCTCTAGAAACTAAAACGAGAGGTCTCAAAGACTACTGCAAAGCTGATTATAATAACGTGTATCGCTTTTTAATAACAATATTTCGGCTGCCCATACCAGCCTTCTTCAGGTTTACAGATGGTGTTACCGAATTCATGATTATAGAAATTACAACATTATATAGGTGGCAAATATCGCATTAAAAACAGTTTAAAAGGGAGAGGCAGAAAGGACGCACAATATAAAAAGGAAAGAAAAACTAATAAGGATATAGATTCCAATAATTCGCACGGCGGTTTAGGCCATTAGGTTCAAGAGTCATGGCCCTATCTATGAAATATGACTCCCTTGCCTTACGGACTGAGTCACGTGAAGAATATTAGAGAAACCCTTTTTCCAACCAAATCGTGACAAAGCCTCCTCCAATATAACCTACCTTATTATTCGATGCAAATTTTTCTTCCTTTTCATTGGCCGAGAGTTCACCACGCGACCTGTAAATAATTGCCGACAAATAATGGTCTGCTCATGCGCAATGTCGTCCAACTGTGTTTGGCCACATAAATGAGCAAAATGGGAAGGGAGCCATTTGATCTCTGTCTGGCGCTCTTGCCCCTTCCCGAAGATATTCATTAAGAAAAAATGAATCGGTAACCGAATGATGAAACAATTAGTGAACTCGGTTATGGCAAAATATCGTGATTTGTCAGTGTCTCGCAGATCAATTATTTGCCTCAGCCGCTGGCCAGTAACCTGACAAATCACAATATACTGCTCAACTTCATCCAATAATTGTCAATAAATTATTTAGAGCTAACTCTAAACCAACATGACAGGAATGGTTTAAAGATGGAATGTGGAGGAACAATCTGAGAGCAATCTTCACCCATCGACATGCTAATTTCACTGTTGTCATGGTGACACTGATGGACTGTTTCCTGGTGACTGCCAATATCTTTGCAGACTTTAATATTATTGACGGTAAGATATTTGGTTCACGTAAAATAGCTCTAAGATCTTGAAATGTTGAAACGAAATCGAAGTGATTTTTCTCCTTTCTCAAATCTTCTTCGTAAATCCTTGTAATTCTTAGCCTGATCTGTGAAGCGCGACTCGTACTGACTAAGCGTCGTGGCTCTCCGGCTTTGGCATGTTTGTTTTACGACACACCTACTTCATCCTCGAAACACAAGAACATTTAGAAGTAACTTACGACTTACAAAACACTTTCTTGCAGATAATGGAATTGAGTTTATATTTAGAAGCTTTCTTTATATCAACTTGGCGGTAATGTTCCTGTTTCTTTTTGAGGTAAGCTAAATCTGAATAAATCAAACACTGAATTAAAGGAAAACTATGACCGAGAAAGAACAAACCATGATACGATATCTATCATTAACTGGATACTACCAAGAATATCACATATCAGATTCAAACAACCTTGCACTTAACAAGTAACAGCTATTATTGATTATCATTGATTACAATCATTTTCCAGCATCAAGGGCTGAATTCAATCAACTTCTTTTCTAGACCTCTCTCTTCGCTTTCTCGAGGCCAAGGCTAAGGTTGAACTTCAGTAACACATCTCAGATAATCCATTTTATTTATATTTTTGTCCATTTTCAAAGATAAAATTTAAATGGGCTGCGTTCTTCTAAAAGAAGAGCGGTAAAAAATATGACCAATTTCAGGACTGAAGTATATGCATGCACACAGCCATATCACCAGGGTAGTGGCAGCCATGGAAAGCTGTTTC
Source organism: Porites evermanni (assembly GCA_942486025.1). Taxonomy (NCBI): domain Eukaryota; kingdom Metazoa; phylum Cnidaria; class Anthozoa; order Scleractinia; family Poritidae; genus Porites; species Porites evermanni. The sequence continues at coordinate 4,936 of CALNXI010003918.1, forward strand.
GCTTAATTAAAGGGGTGCTTTTGTACTCGCCTTAGTGGCAAATGGCAGGGTCGATAATCGCAGCT
>CALNXI010003918.1:12500-35430 GCA_942486025.1 Porites evermanni
TCCTTGCTACTGTTGTTGTTTGACCTTGTTTATACACTGACTGGTTTAAAATTTCTCCACGCGACTTTCGGAGTCAAATAATGCAATTCAATAAGGCCTGTATATGTTTTTTCCAAAATAGGAAAGCCTTGCGCAAAGAAAACGTAAACTTTTTTGACCTGAGAAAGTTGTTGAAAACATTTCATCCACGTGCTATCCACATGACTAGAAAGTTATCACACCGATTTGTATAAAATCAGTTAAATGACGTCTTCAATAATAATAACGAGGCTATTGTTATATTCCCCACATTCAGACAATCATAAGAGAAGCATGCGAAATTAAGATGGATTGAAAACAGGAACACAAATACGTATTGTAGTCAACTTCAAGGTGCATTAAAAACAGGAACACAAATAAGCATTATTTAGGTCAGCTTAACAGATCAGAGCTGTTTCAATTGTTTCAGCTGTTTATTAAGCCTCTTCTTAAATTGAAGATAAGATGCGATCCAGAAGAAATTAAGAAGGAAGAAGACTTCAAATGCAGTTCCATTCCAGCTATCTAAAGTAATATGGAAAATTTACGTTTTGTAAATGTTTTTGTTACGCTGTTGGTTATCACTAAAGTAAGTTTTTCGTCTTATACTGAATTTATCTCTCAATTTTAGACGTACTCCTTTAAAGGAATAGAACATTTATTTGTGAAGTGATGAGGTATAAAATTGACTTATCTAGTTAACTTAATTTAGTAATTTTCTAGTGGTATTTAGAGAATAAATAAGGACCACTTCTTTTTAGAAGATCTAAGAATGATGATTGGGTGAAGTAGCAGAATATAATTGAACCTTCCACCGTGCAGTGGATGACTCAGCGACTTCCTACTTCCTATAAATTCTGAATTAATTCGGGCAGGCATATCAACAACAAAAATTTTTTTGGTATTCATGTCAAGTGACAAACAGTAAGAATTAAGTCTTAATTTTTTTTTAGCTGCTTGATTTGTCTGTCGAAATCATACACATCTCCACTTGCCTCAGACAGTTTATTTTGTTCTGAAGTCGGCCATGAATTTTCTAGTCTTTTTCTCTGTGACAACAAATTGCTTCAGCTGATTTTAATAGCTTTTTATCTACTTGACAAACTATAATGCTTGCTACACAGTAATTTTTAGGGAGTTATATTATAACTCCAGTAATAAGGTAAAAATTTTACGTACAGGATAACCCCTCAGTTTCTTGGGAGTTTCTTTAACTCCTCAATATTAACTCCAAATCTGGGGTGATTTCTACTCCTGCAAAAGAATTCTTTAAACTCCTTTTTGGAGTTAAAACAACTCCCAAAAAAATGACTCCGGTGTAAGGAGTTAAATTAACCCCACTTGAAAATTACTGTCTACCAACGCTTTTCTGTAACTATTTTACTTTGCGTATACGACAGTTTGGTCGTTGAGGAATTGAAAATACGACTACAAAAGAATTTTGATTTCAGTTATTAATCAATTTGACGGCGTGTAATATCATGATTTTCCAGAGATTTCCCCTCATCCTAAAAGGAATGTCACGTCCTGACATGCGACGCACCACACGTATAAACATAGCATAAAACACATTTTCATTCATGACAAGTATTCTAAAATTTTCAGACGTCTTGGAAGAAATCTGTCCAACGGAAAACTGGTCAAAACATCGTGCTTTCACGAATTCAGTCTAAAAACATGTTAGGAAATCATCTAAAAATTACTTAACTGGATGTAGTTTATTATATTGTGTTAAGCATGATTTTTAATGAAAAATTGCAGGGATCAGGCGCTGAGTGGCCAAAATTAAATCTTCAACTCTTTGTAGATGACCGAGAGCCTCTTTTTCGAGGGTAATGTTATTTAAGTCAGTATTTTTTTTTAACCGTTCAGCCGTGTTACACATGGTATACAGCTCTTCTGTGATGACTGAAAGCTTTCATGGTTATCAGGCAGCTCCTTTGACTTTTAGTGACAAGTAGTTTAGTGTTAAAGCGGGACGAAGAGAAATTTGGACGTCCAAGTTGTTTGATGTGTCGTGTGACGTAAATTCCCGAAAAACAAAATGCATGTTACTGATTGACGACTTGACCGTCTTAAAAACGGGGTGTGAAAACGGCCATTATATTTTTTACCTGTTTGGTAATTCCTTGTTTTCATTGTAATTATCTTATGCATGTTGTATCCAAAGGTTTTGAGTGAAATGGATATATAGCCACTATTTTAACCAAATTATTTTGTCCAGTCAATAATAACAGTAAGACAAAGTTGCTATATAAAATCAATTTCGTTCAAAATTTGACTAATTGTCTGGTAAAGCTTTGCACTTACAAGAGAAGTATATATAAAAACGTGACGTATTAAAGTTTAGCAACTTTTTAAATGTCTTCAATTTTTTTTGGTAGAAACATAACTAGACTCCGTATAACTTTGCATCATGGCACGAATTCTTCGGTAGCCACAAAGGTGTCATTGCATATCGAAGTTTCATTTGAGGGAAATGTTAGCGACTGCACTATTTCACCAGGCTCCGTGAATCCAGATCAAATCCTGCAAAATGAAATCAAGGCAAGTCGTAATGTTGCTATCATTTGACCCAAACGTCATCATCGTGATTGTCACCATCATCATAAGCTTCAACTCCTACGCCATCATCATCATCATCATCATCATCATCGTCGTCGTCGTTGTCGTTGTCGTTGTCGTTGTCGTTGTCGTTTCCCCTTGTCCTCCTTCTCCTCTTTATCATCGCTGGTACATGTAATTATGAACCGAAGCCGTCGTGTAGTCCCAGAGTTCAATTGAACTCTTTCAGTTTTCCCCTTTCTTATGCATGACATCAATACTATCGTAAACAACAACAACAACAACAACAACAACAACTTAATCACCATGGTCTCAGGATCATCACAATAATTTATACACATCATAAAAATCTCTTTAAAAATCTGGATCAAATTTTGGGTGGGCGTCAATCAACTTTGTGGTTTGAGAAGATCTCGGTAGCATGCTGAGGTTGATGAAAAATTTAACGTCTAACAACATTTACCATCCATCTGTTGTACTTTGATAGTTCAACACCTTTCAACTACAAGATGAATTCTCCGCTGGATGCAATGTTTCAGTTGATCCCAAGGGACTCGCACAGCCTGGTCACGTGCATGTATCCCACGTGATTGTAACACTAACATGCAGTAGGCATCATGACAACTGCACAGATCCCAACTCAGGAGAAATGCTGGAGAGGGCCACAGAAACTAATTATAGGTCATTCTTCTTCTATGTGTTAGGTATGTACAAAAACCAGAAATATTTACATTACCCCCATTTGTTCCCCAGCTTCTTTTTCATCGCTACGAAATTCCAATCCTAACAGTATGAAGGATGTTTGTAGGTTCAATAGCCTTAGGTCTGGTCCCACACGTCCCCTGTTGCTCATGATCAGCGGTAGAGCATCCGAACTGTCAACTAGAAGATCATATCATGGGTCCCACCCCTGTCGGGAAACCTCGAATTTTTTTCCGAGTTGCTGTTTGACTGTCTACAAAACATTTTTCTCAGAAACATTTATCTTTCAAGAAATCATTCACTTAGGTAAGGAGAGTAAACACTACATTGTTCAGATAATAAATGAAACATCGACGAAAAAGAAAGAAAAATTAATCTTTTTTCCAACGTATACATTGTTTAAGATGTAACACATTCTTTGATTCAGTCAGACTGGCCAAGAGAGGGAATTCACCATTTTAACTTAGACCTTAATGTACCTTGTTTACCACCTCCCCCTTCAATTGTTGCATAACCATTGTTTCTAATTTCTCTTTGGCATAACAGTCGTCTCAAGAGAAAAAAAATTGGGGGGGGGGGGTGGGCGGGGGTAAACAAGGTGCATTATGTGAAAATGGTGAATCGCAATTTATCCCGCCGGTCAGACATTATTGCATAAAGCATTGTGTACAAGTGGCTGCTATAGCGGAGCTTTTGTGCGCTCAGCGGAGCACCATTGGTACTAAGAAGATTAGATTATCTAAGTTGCATCTAAGAAATTTTGGTGCTTACAAAATCGTCCTTACGTCTCACCCCGTCATATAAGTGGAAGTGAAATGTCACACTTACTCGTTGGGAGTGCAAGGCATACCCTAGTCCGTGTTTAACTTGGTATTGAACGTCAATGTTATGGCCAGTTTAACAGCTGTTAAAAAGGTATCCGCTGACCGGTGTCACATGACTGTATCGCTGGCCCAGGTATGCCATTCATTTAGTTGACGTACTTTTTAAAGTTATCCGCTCACCGGATATTGCTTTTCAATTGATCGCTGGCTCGGGTCCATTCTTTTAAGGTGGCATTCAGTTTTCTTTCCGTTTACAGCAAAAATTAAATTACTAGAGAAAGACATTCCTTAAAAGAGCACTTGAAAGTTTCCCCTTTAGCCTAAAGCTATATATTTAAATATGGTTAGCGTTTACTAGTGCACTTTTGTTTAGCAGATACGTCTTGTACACAGCCGCTTGGGATGAGAAGTGGGCGCATCAAAGAAAGCCAAATTCAATCATCTTCATTTCATAAAGATTCCAATGATTCACATGGCCGCGGTCCTCACCAGGCCAGGCTTGGAGGAGAAGGATACTGGACACCAGTGGGCAGGAATACATCGACTGATGGAAATCAGTTTCTGCAAATAAATTTTGAATCACCAGTGGAACTAAAGTTGGTAAGTTAAATAATATTTTTCATTTCCCGAGGGAAACAGTTAATTTTTCTTCCCGAGGTTCTTCCCGAGGGACTAGTCATTTAGGGATTGGTTATATATCTCCTAGAAGAAATACTTCTTGGTGTACAAATTTGTGGGATGAATTAGAAAGTAAATCTTATCGAGTGGTCAACATTCGCGGGTAATAGTGTACCGTTGCTCGGTGATGTCATAGATGCCCAGATAAAGTGGAATACGGAATCATAGAGTCAATTTAGAGAAATACAGTGTCGGAAACTCCCTGTATTGCACGTCTTGGCAAGTCTTTCTCAGTGTTCGTGTTAAGGGTAACCTAGTTTATGAGCCGATGCAATGTTCCCATCGCCATTTCATTTTATTAGGAAGGGGTCGATAATCATGGCATACGGGTAACAACCTAGAAGGTCTCACCTCTAGATCCGGTAGATTCGGGGCTCTAGGTTGGACCTAGTCTCCCAGGCGCTGACAGGGAACTCTCTATAAGTTTTTTGAGGGACATGCACACCTTTCATACCGGCATGGTGACAGACCTAATGTTAAGTAAGTTCCGTTATGTTTTAAAAACATATTTCATTGCCAAACTGCTTTATGCTTTGCTTCTTTTAATGACTGAAACAGATCGCCGTACAGGGAAAACCAAATAGCACAGCATATGTCAAATTGTTTGATGTGTTTACAAGTCCTAATGGAGATGATTGGAGGAAGGAAAAAGCGTTGCTGCCAAAGGTGGTTATGACGGCTCACCAAGAGCCATATACGTATGGCTCTTGGGCTCACTAAGTTTGTGTCTTATGCTGAGAAACTCAAGTTCAAGTCATTGTTTATAAATTGTTAAAGTTAAGTTTAAAATAATAAAGTCAGTACAATCTGTTATCTTGGTGACCATTTTTGGAACGCCTATGATCCTTCATGACTGACTTACCTTCCAATTTTTAAAATCATGATGAGACTGGAAAATCTCTCTATACAGGTTTAACTAATCACGTTCAGATCAGTTTAAACCCGTCCGAGTCAGTGCTCCGTCGATATTCCCTGACCTACTGAACATTTGTTTAAAATCATTTTTAAAAATGGAACGACAGACGAAAGACTGAACACCCGCTCCAGTACTGAAACCTTCTAAAAATTATGTGTACAGAACAAAAGACCAGGCAATTTTTTTACTTAATTCGTTTTATTCACGGATTGTCTTCATTCCAAAGGCTGACATCACTGTGAATAGCGGAGATACTGCGGTTCCCACAGCTTATCAAAACCCCACTGCAATTCGTTTTCTTCGAATCAACCCGAGGTCATGGTACAAAGAGAGTGCTCTTCGAGTGGAAATTTATGGTTGTGTTCTACCAAAAATATCAACCGAAGGTATGGGTGTTATCGTGTTAACTATGCAAAAAACGAGAAAGATTGAACTTAGTTTAGACAGATGTATTGAACAAAAAGCAGTGTTGACTAATCAGTGACGATTATGAGGTAAACCGTGATTCTGTTGGACAAGGCGGCCTTAAGTGATTTCCAATTCCATTCTGATTAAAAGCAATAAGGAAATAGATTGCGAAGCGCTGACTTCTTTTACTTAAAATATGCTGCTAAGTTATCAACAAATCGAGTGTAAACTCGTACTCAACTACTAAGATTAATATTCAGACTTCGTCCCATAGGCTCTGTGAGATTTTAGCTTGTGCTGATTTGTTTCGTGAGTGGAGAGGTTTTGATCGGAGCTCGTATTGGAGTGTGTTAATGGCGTACATAACACACCATTTTTCTGCGTTGTTGACTTCTTTCATCCTCAGCGACTATTTATAAAGTTGTTATAGTTATTTTAACTTTGGTTCATATTTTATTTGTATTCTAAATCCAGGCCTTGCCATGCCAGCACCAGTCCTGACCACATATTAGTCTCTAAACTGATTACCCTAAACTTAACATGCATTTATTTGGCCATAGTGCATTTGTGAATTTACAGGGCGCGGACTCAAAGCTATGTTTTATTTATCTGTTTAGAGTTCTCTGCACTTGGTGTCGAGAAAGCACTCATTTCAGATGCTCAGATGACATCCTCCTCCTCCTTGGACCCGTCTAAGACGAACGCTTCAAGTGGAAGGTTAAATTTCAACAGTGCTTGGTGTTCGGCGACCTCCGATGAAATCCCGCTTTTTCTTCAAATTGACCTCGGAGAAATTCATTTTATCACAGCGGTGAGTACAAAGAAAAGTTTCAGGAACAGCTTTGTTTTAGTCACAGAGCCGATCGCGACCCACGAAGTGTGATTGTTTATATTTTATTGCTAAAAGTCTTAATTGCTGCAAATGTGTTGCTGGTCATGGAAAATTTTGAATGAATTTTACGAAAAAAGACGCAGCAGAATATCCGGGAACCACGAAAAAAGGGAATTTTGTGGGATGTCTTTCACAACGTTTACAAGTGTGTACTATTTTCCTTGAAACAGGCTTCATCTCAGTCACGTGATACCAATAGTGGCAGTTTCGACAGTGTGATGTCGTACAAGCTTAGATATTCTGTAGAAGGAGTAACTTGGACATTTTACCAACAAAATGGAATTGATAAGGTAGTTTTGAGATATATTTATAGTAACAGCAGCCTGCAGGTTCAGTTTTCTTGACGGAGTCGAGCGAAATATATTAAGGGCATTATCAATCCTTTCCAGATTTTCCTAGGAAACCTGGTCGAGCATTTTACCACAAAGAATCACTTGGCACTTCCAGTGAAAGCAAGATACGTTNCTGATTAAAAGCAATAAGGAAATAGATTGCGAAGCGCTGACTTCTTTTACTTAAAATATGCTGCTAAGTTATCAACAAATCGAGTGTAAACTCGTACTCAACTACTAAGATTAATATTCAGACTTCGTCCCTAGGCTCTGTGAGAGTTTAGCTTGTGCTGATTTGTTTATTGGAGTGTGTTAATGGCGTACATAACAGACCATTTTTCTGCGTTGTTGACTTCTTTCATCCTCAGCCACTATTTATGAAGTTGTTATAGTTATTTTAACTTTGGTTATATATTTTATTTGTATTCTAAATCCAGGCCTTGCCATCACCAGTCCTGACCACATATTAGTCTCTAAACTGATTACCCTAAACTTAACATTTATTTGGCCATAGTGCATTTGTGAATTTACAGGGCGCGGACTCAAAGCTATGTTTTATTTATCTGTTTAGAGTTCTTTGCACTTGGTGTCGAGAAAGCACTCATTTCAGATGCTCAGATGACATCCTCCTCCTCCTTGGACCCATCTAAGACAAACGCTTCAAGTGGAAGGTTAAATTTCAACAGTGCTTGGTGTTCGGCGACCTCTGATGAAATCCCGCTTTTTCTTCAAATTGACCTCGGAGAAATTCATTTTATCACAGCGGTGAGTACAAAGAAAAGTTTCAGGAACAGCTTTGTTTTGGTCACAGAGCCGATCGCAGCCCACGAAGTGTGATTGTTTATATTTTATTGCTAAAAGTCTTATTTGCTGCAACTGTGTTGCTGGTCATGGAAAATTTTGAATGAATTTTACGAAAAAAGACGCAGCAGAATATCCGGGAACCACGAAAAAGTGAATTTTGTGGGATGTCTTTCACAACGTTTACAAGTGTGTACTATTTTCCCTGAACAGGCTTCATCTCAGTCACGTGATACAAATAGTGGCAGTTTCGACAGTGTGATGTCATACAAGCTTAGATATTCTACAGAAGGAGTAACTTGGACATTTTACCAACAGAATGGAATTGATAAGGTAGTTTTGAGATATATTTAAAATAGTAACAAGTAGTAACAGCAGCCTGCAGGTTCAGTTTTTCTTGACGGAGTCGAGCGAAATATATTAAGGGCATTATCAATCCTTTCCAGATTTTCCTAGGAAACCTGGTCGAGCATTTTACCACAAAGAATCACTTGGCACTTCCAGTGAAAGCAAGATACGTTCAATTTTTTTTTTATCCGGCCACCGCCCCCCCGCCACCCCCCCTCCTCCCTCCACCCCCTCTCCCTCTCTCTCCTCCTTTTTTTTTGTCTTTTTTTTTTTTTTTTTTTTCCCCCCCCCCCCTTATTATATGCAATAACTTTTTTTTTTTTTGTTTGGGGGGGAAAGGGGGGAAAAGGGGGGGAAAAAGGGGGGGGGGGGGGGGGGGGGGGTAAACAAGGTGCATTATGTGAAAATGGTGAATCGCAATTTATCCCGCCGGTCAGACATTTTTGCATAAAGCATTGTATAAGTGGCTGCTATAGCGGAGCTTTTGTGTGCGCAGCGGAGCACCATTGGTAAGAACATTCGATTATGTAAGTTGCATCTAAGAAATTTTGGTGCTTACAAAATCGTCCTTACGTCTCACCCCGTCAATGGCCGTCATATAAGTGGAAGTGAAATGTCACACTTACTCGCTGGGAGTGCAAGGCATACCCTAGTCCGTGTTTAACTTGGTATTGAACGTCAATGCTATGGCCAGTTTGACAGCTGTCAAAAAAGGTATCCCCTGACCGGTGTCACATGACTGTATCGCTGGCCCAGGTATGCCATTCATTTAGTTGACGTACTTTTTAAAGTTATCCGCTAACCGGATATTGCTTTTCAATTGATCGCTGGCTCAGGTCCATTCTTTTAATGTGGAATTCAGTTTTCTTTCCGTTTACAGCAAAAATTGAATTACTTGAGAAAGACATTCCTTAAAAGAGCACTTGAAAGTTTCGCCTTTAGCCTAAAGCTATATATTTAAATATGGTTAGCGTTTACTAGTGCACTTTTGTTTAGCAGACACGTCTTGTACACAGCCGCTTGGGATGAGAAGTGGGCGCATCAAAGAAAGCCAAATTCAAGCATCTTCATTTCATAAAGATTCCAGTGATTCACATGGCCGCGGTCCTCACCAGGCCAGGCTTGGAGGAGAAGGATACTGGACACCAGTGGGCAGGAATACATCGACTGATGGAAATCAGTTTCTGCAAATTAATTTTGAATCACCAGTTCGACTAAAGTTGGTAAGTTAAATAATATTTTTCATTTCCCGAGGGAAACAGTTAATTTTGCTTCCCGAGGTTCTTCCTGAGGGACTAGTCATTTAGGGATGGGTTATATATCTCCTAGAAGAAATACTTCTTGGTGTACAAATTTGTGGGATGAATTAGAAAGTAAATTTTATCGAGTGGTCAACATTCGCGGGTAATAGTGTACGGTTGCTCGGTGATGTCATAGATGCCCGGATAAAGTGGAATACGGAATCATAGAGTCAATTTAAAGAAATACAGTGTCGGAAACTCCCTGTATTGCACGTCTTGGCAAGTCTTTCTCAGTGTTCGTGTTAAGGGTAACCTGGTTTATGAGCCGATGCAATGTTCCCATCGCCATTTCGTTTTATTAGGAAGGGGTCGATAATCATGGCATACGGGTAACAACCTAGAAGGTCTCACCTCTAGATCCGGTAGATTCGGGGCTCTAGGTTGGACCTAGTCTCCCAGCCGCTGACAGGGAACTCTCTTTAAGTTTTTTGAGGGACATGCACACCTTTCATACCGGCATGGTGACAGACCTAATGTTAAGGAAGTTCCGTAATGTTTCAAAAACATATTTCATTGCCAAACTGCCTTATGCTTTGCTTCTTTTAATGACTGAAACAGATCGCCGTACAGGGAAAACCAAATAGCACAGCACATGTCAAATTGTTTGATGTGTTTACAAGTCCTAATGGAGATGATTGGAGGAAGGAAAAAGCGTTGCTGCCAAAGGTGGTTATGACGGCTCACCAAGAGCCATATACGTATGGCTCTTGGGCTCACTCAGTTTGTGTCTTATGCTGAGAAACTCAAGTTCAAGTCATTGTTTATAAATTGTTAAAGTTAAGTTCGCCCAGTTTTTTTTTAAAATAATAAAGTCAGTACAATCTGTTACCTTGGTGACCATTTTTGGAACGCCTATGATCCTTCATGACTGACTTAAATCATGATGAGACTGGAAAATCTCTCTATACAGGTTTAACTAATCACGTTCAGATCAGTTTAAACCCGTCCGAGTCAGTGTTCCGTCGATATTCCCTGACCTACTGAACATTTGTTTAAAATCATTTTTAAAAATGGAACGACAGACGAAAGACTGAACACCAGCTCCAGTACTGAAACCTTTTAAAAATTATGTGTACAGAACAAAAGACCAGGCAATTTTTTTACTTAATTCATGTTATTCACGGGTTGTCTTCATTCCAAAGGCTGACATCACTGTGAATAGCGGAGATACTGCGGTTCCCACAGCTTATCAAAACCCCACTGCAATTCGCTTTCTTCGAATCAACCCGAGGTCATGGTACAAAGAGAGTGCTCTTCGAGTGGAAATTTATGGTTGTGTTCTACCAAAAATATCAACCGAAGGTATGGGTGTTATCGTTTTTATAACTACGCAAAAAACGAGAAAGATTGAACTTAGTTTAGACAGATGTATTGAACAAAAAGCAGTGTTGACTAATCAGTGACGATTATGAGGTAAACCGTGATTCTGTTGGACAAGGCGGCCTTAAGTGATTTCCAATTCCACTCTGATTAAAAGCAATAAGGAAATAGATTGCGAAGCGCTGACTTCTTTTACTTAAAATATGCTGCTAAGTTATCAACAAATCGAGTGTAAACTCGTACTCAACTACTAAGATTAATATTCAGACTTCGTCCCTAGGCTCTGTGAGAGTTTAGCTTGTGCTGATTTGTTTATTGGAGTGTGTTAATGGCGTACATAACAGACCATTTTTCTGCGTTGTTGACTTCTTTCATCCTCAGCCACTATTTATGAAGTTGTTATAGTTATTTTAACTTTGGTTATATATTTTATTTGTATTCTAAATCCAGGCCTTGCCATCACCAGTCCTGACCACATATTAGTCTCTAAACTGATTACCCTAAACTTAACATTTATTTGGCCATAGTGCATTTGTGAATTTACAGGGCGCGGACTCAAAGCTATGTTTTATTTATCTGTTTAGAGTTCTTTGCACTTGGTGTCGAGAAAGCACTCATTTCAGATGCTCAGATGACATCCTCCTCCTCCTTGGACCCATCTAAGACAAACGCTTCAAGTGGAAGGTTAAATTTCAACAGTGCTTGGTGTTCGGCGACCTCTGATGAAATCCCGCTTTTTCTTCAAATTGACCTCGGAGAAATTCATTTTATCACAGCGGTGAGTACAAAGAAAAGTTTCAGGAACAGCTTTGTTTTGGTCACAGAGCCGATCGCAGCCCACGAAGTGTGATTGTTTATATTTTATTGCTAAAAGTCTTATTTGCTGCAACTGTGTTGCTGGTCATGGAAAATTTTGAATGAATTTTACGAAAAAAGACGCAGCAGAATATCCGGGAACCACGAAAAAGTGAATTTTGTGGGATGTCTTTCACAACGTTTACAAGTGTGTACTATTTTCCCTGAACAGGCTTCATCTCAGTCACGTGATACAAATAGTGGCAGTTTCGACAGTGTGATGTCATACAAGCTTAGATATTCTACAGAAGGAGTAACTTGGACATTTTACCAACAGAATGGAATTGATAAGGTAGTTTTGAGATATATTTAAAATAGTAACAAGTAGTAACAGCAGCCTGCAGGTTCAGTTTTTCTTGACGGAGTCGAGCGAAATATATTAAGGGCATTATCAATCCTTTCCAGATTTTCCTAGGAAACCTGGTCGAGCATTTTACCACAAAGAATCACTTGGCACTTCCAGTGAAAGCAAGATACGTTCAGTTTTATCCAGTTTCTATGATCAATTCTGCGTGCATGCGCGTCGAACTGTATGGAGAAAAAGCTCTTGAGGAAAACACAGGTAGGACTGAATTAAATTTAGGGGAGTAACCTGGACAGCGTCAGGGCAAGTGACGAATTGCTAGACCGTTGAAACGTGCGCTTCAAATCGGATTCCTTTTCAATGACAACTCTATCAAACTGTTGGGAATGCCTTCAGTCGCATAATAGTTTAGTTTCCCCAACAAGTTCACAAGTATAACTGAGTTTAGCGCAAGGGGTTGGGAAGGGATTGGCTTGATCAGCCACCTACGAATTAACTCCCATTTTCCAGCCCCAAGCCGACAGGAGCCAACAAGATGATTAGATAGTTCTCGTGGCATCGATGAACAATTAATAGCATTTTTGAACTATGATTTTTTTTGTTATTTTATTGGCAGATATACCACCAGTTTATCAACGAAGTTTTCTTTTGGATTCTGAAAATAGAAGACTTTTTGTCTGTAACAAGGATGTTCCAAGGTAAATGAAACACTTTGCCCTATTCCTGTGTAATTATGTAAAGAGGAAAATATTACAGCAGATCTACTTATGACGGAAGAATTCAATTATATAGACAGAAGAATGGCAATCGGATGGCTTAAATATTGCGGAAAGTTCCCCCCCCCCACTCCGGCCAGCCACAGATCGATACATGTATTGAGTATTGCACGTTAAAATATCTGTGTCGCTTTGCTTACTTTGTATATTTCAGGGGTAAACCAGCTTGCTACCTGAACAAGTACGGGGTTAAAGAAGGTTGGTTAGGTAAGATGTCACCTCAGAATTACACGTCAAAAGAACCGTGACTAATCAGATGTCCAAACCCTGAAGAAATAAGGATCCACCGAGGTTCCGTTCTTCACAATATGATAAGTCAAAAGCCGAATCCAAAATTGCTTTATTATTTACTCAAACTATTTGCAAACTCACATTATCATTGTTCCCGTCTTTAAAACATTTACCTGATCGGCTATTTCATCTTGTCGTAACGCGTGAAATCTTTCACCTTTTTTTCTAACTCTACCCCTCTAAAACAGCTGAGCCAACGCGTCAGTTGTCCTTTTTAATTTTCTGCTGACATTAATACAATCTACGTCAGCTGTATTGGAATCGGCAAATATCTTACTTATTTGTTCAGCGTTAGGTGCTTGTGATCATGAATTCAGATTCGCTTATTTGGATTTGCCAATTTGACAGGGTCACTGCAACAGCATCCGAGGTAGCCAATTACTGCGGGCCTCAACTGTCCCCTCCCCCTGTGAGAAATAGAACACACCACCGGGGCCTACTTCCTCTAGTACTCTTTTCGAACAGGTGTATGGTTCTTTAACGCGCCCTTCTAATTGGTAAGGAAGGATGAAGGAGACAAGGCACAGACCATGATGCGATCATCGAACTGAAGCAATTTCTTACATTACAGCTAGACCAGCCAGGATGATCTCGCCAGCTTTTTAAAGACCCTGGTTGGTCCGGTCGGGATTTGAAAGCGCTTCTTCCCACCCGGCAGACCAGTGCTCTCTCAACTGAGCTAACGGGTGACGCCTGGCCGGTGGATTTAACCCATTCAGAATTGAAGAAATATTTTCAATGAATGACAATACGATTTGTTATTTTTACAGCTCTAGATAGACGCATTGTCAGCATTCTAGGATACAGTAAAATGCACGACATGATTTATGGAGTGGCACCAAACAGAAGATCATACGTACGCTGCAACGTCACCAAGTGTATGACAGTTGTTAAAACATGTTGGCTGGCAGAAAGAGAATCTCAAACAACTGTGCTTGCTTCAGAGATTGCCTTTATACCAGTGACGGGGCATGATTTGACCGATGCACCCATTTCTTTTTATAACTTGAATGACGCAGAAGGCAACACCTGGTCAGGTAGAATTATATTAGAGACCTTAATGAAAAATCCGGAAATCCGGAAATCCGGATCAGCTGGATCAGGGATCCGTGATCACTCGGATCATGTTTCCATCATAACCGATAAATCCTTGTTCAGAGTGGAGTCATCGGTTAATTTGATGCAACATGATCCGAGTGATCTTTGATCACTAATCCTGATCCGGATCATCCCAAAGGAACCCACCCTAAGAAGAGAACTTTAACAACCACGAGGACCACATTTTCTTAGTGGGGTACGCGTGAGCCCGCGTCATTTTGGCGGGAAAACGTGATAGCCGTCTTCATTCGACGACGAGTTTTAGTGAGAATGTTGTAGCAGCGCGAAGCAAGTTATCAAATGTTAAAAGTTTTAAGTCATTTTGCGATCGGGAGAGGTCTTATAACCTCCTTCAATACAGATAACAATGCTAACTTTTTCTGGTGAATCAAAAGTACAATGAAACTTTCTGGGGTGTCTATTTTCAGTTAAATCTCCTACTCGTAGTCGTAATCTTAAGGTCTTTGATCTATTGTGGAGTGGAATACAGGGGTCTACTAAACCAAATGTCTTTTCCCTGTAGGAAATTGCCTCTTCTCCTGCATTTCTATGACTGGGGTATTAATTGTGTCAGAGAACTCAGATATTGGCGATTTTATATCGCCTTTCCCTTAGTGGCTGACGCAATTAAACCTTAACTGTCCATTCACTTTTTCTCCGCGTAACTTGCCCTTGCACAAAATCAACTGACCATGCCTTTATAGGTCCATTGAAGCATGAAGGGGTGGCAACGCTTCACCTGTGGTGAAATGCATAACATTGCCGGTATAACTGAAATTCATTTACCCACGAAACATCGAAGAACAGCTCAAGAACTCGTTTTTAAACTCTCGCTAATTCATGCAGTTCCACTAAGATCGAATACGTCCCAGTGAATGCGTTGGCCGGGTGGCCGCAGATCAGCATGACTGATGATCAGGCCCCGTTCGCACGAATCTGGATATTTGAAAACCACATAATTTTAGCTCGAATAGGACATGGATGAGTGAGTAGATTCACTGCTTTCGTGCTGTTTCAAAAATATCCGGAATCGTGTGGGTGGGGCTTCTCTGTGAATAACTTTAGTTCTAGAATTGGTCTCATTAGTCGAGTCCTTCTCTATGTGTGTGGATATATATGATTACATATGATTACTGAAATTGAGTTCCTCTCACTTATTTCCCATTTTTTTTCTCTTTTAAAACCTTTGCTAGCATCAGCGGTGGGTCTACACTTCAAAGAGGCACCAAGCCAGACATGGGAGTTAAAAGCAAGATGGAGAGCGAAAGGTACGATTTCAGCTTAAACCAAAGCAAAAGCACTTGTTACTTTTTTTCTCTGAAATTTCCCTATGAACATAATGTTTACTGAAAGATCGTATAGCAAATTCCTGGTATAGTAAACACAACAAGTGAGGAAGCCCTTACTCCGTACTAACTGTGCCTGATGTCTATAATTTTGTATTTACAGACCTGAACGAATGCTACAGTAGTCCCTGTGAGAACGGTGGATCTTGCGTCGGAGATTACAAGAATTATACTTGTATCTGTACAAAAGACTGGTTAGGGCGAAACTGCGAGATTGCTCATACTATTAGTGAGTTATTTTTCCCGGACTTTCTTAACGGACTTTTTTACTATATAATTCATCACTTTATCAACAAAACAGCAGTGGAGAAATAAATTATGGCCATCTTCCGTTGTCGGACCTGGGAATAGGTTGCTGGGGTAAGATTTTCACCACTTGATTGGCCATAATTTGCTTTTTTCCTCTGAAATTTCCCTATAAGCATAATGTTCACTGAAAGCTCATATAGCAAATTCCTGGTATAGTAAACACAACAAGTGAGGAAGCCCTTACTCCGTACTAACTGTGCCTGATGCATATGTCTATAATTTTGTATTTACAGACCTGAACGAATGTTACAGCAGTCCCTGTGAGAACGGTGGAACTTGCGTCGGAGATTACAAGAATTATACTTGTACCTGTACAAAAGCCTGGTTAGGGCGAAACTGCGAGATTGCTCATAGTAAGTTATTTTTCCCGGACTGTCTTAACAAACATTTTTACCATATAATTTATCATTTTATCAACAAAACAGCAGTAGAAAAATAAATCATGGCCATCTTCCGTTGTCGGACTCGGGAATAGGTTGCTGGGGTAGGATTTTCACCACTGGATTGGCCATAATTTGCTTTTTTCCTCCGAAATTTCCCTATAAGCATAATGTTTACTGAAAGATCATATAGCAAATTTCTGGTATAGTAAACACAACAAGTGAGGAAGCCCTTGCTCCATACTAACTGAGCCTGATGCATATGTCTATAATTTTGTATTTACAGACCTGATGAACAAATGCTACAGCAGTCCCTGTGAGAACGGTGGATCTTGCGTAGGAGATTACAAGAATTATACTTGTACCTGTACAAAAGACTGGTTAGGGCGAAACTGCGAGATTGCTCATAGTAAGTTATTTTCCCCGGACTGTCTTAACGGACTTTTTTACCATATAATTTATCATTTTATCAACAAAACAGCAGTAGAGAAATAAATTATGGCCATCTTCTGTTGTCGGACCTGGGAATAGGTTGCTGGGGTAGGATTTTCACAACCGGATTGGCCATAATTTACGTTCATTATCGATAGATTTACTTCTGAGTCCGAGGAATGCTGTGACCAATTTCATTATGACTGCCCATCTCATGTATAGTGGAAAAGCGGTGGTGTTTTATTAGGTCGCACATTTGTGTGTGTGTGTGTGTGATACATATACTTAGCTTTCAAACACCTAGCGTAGTTGAGTTTTGTCGCTATCCTAGAAGGAATGGGCACTTAAAATATTAAAATATACTGCCTTAAGTGGAGGGCGTGCTAACTCAACGGAGAGAGGTCGAGAGGCGCTTATTTGGAGATGGGTGCCAGTTGAGCATTGCCTAGTCCCAAGGCCTCATTATTCCTCGCGGTGACGTTTCGGGTCACATGATCCATTCGTCTCGAATACGTCACCGAAATACATTGACCGAGAAGGCCTGGGAAGACGCCATAAGGATCAGGCAAGGTGAATACCTTAGTAATTGTTTCATGGTCCCTTTTTAAATCTTTTTTTAACTTCTTAGATGTTGTGCCTCCAACGCTGACGGTTTACATTAGCGCTGCAAGCTGCTCTGGAACCAAAGACGACGCGAACAGAATAATAAAATCACCAGGATACCCGTCCTCTTATTCCGATAATGAAGACTGCACATGGGAATTAGTTTCCTCCCATCGGATTAAGCTCACTTTTACATATTTCGTAACCGAAGCTAACTATGATTACTTGTATGTGTACGATGGTGACTCGACGTCTTCTCAGTTTGAAAAATGGAGTGGAGTAAACACTGGAGAAGTGGTAACCAGTACAGGACAAAATTTGTTTTTGAAGTTTACTACCGATGGCAGTGTGATTAACACGGGATTTACAATCAACTTTAAAGGTAAAAAAATATACAAGTTGTTAGACTTCACTAGCATGAGTATCTGACGTTTCTGTGGGGGAGGGGGAGGGGGAGGGGGAGGGGGAGGGGGAAAAAGAATAGCGGGACTACCTTATTCTCCTTTATTTTCGCGGGACTTAAATTTCGCGAAAATTTTCTCGGCACATTTCGCGAGTCTTTAATTTCGCGAACGCGGAGAAAAATTGTGTTTGCAGGGAATTTAATTTCGCGAAATTGACGATTAAGTGACTTTATTTTCTCTTTTTTACAAAAATTGTACGTTAATCAACAATTGAAACAAAACCAATATGCTGTCCCTTAGCGGCAGCCGTATTCCTCTAAAAGTCAGTCTTACAGTAATGAAAAAAGTCTTCTTGTTCTTCCGAGTCATTATCGAGTATCGTTACATGTCCTTCCTAGGAGATCTCAATATAACCTTCAATCTCTTCAAATGGATCCTCAGGGGGAAGACTAAACGATTCATCTAATAGTTGGGTGATGCCAGCCTTTTCCCACCCTTTAGCGATGTGACAATTTTTAAAATTTTTAAAACTAAACTAGTGAGCAGCACTCTGCGAACTGTTGCTTTAAAACTTGTTTATTCTCCTACGCGTTTCGTCTAACTATCGTAGACTTCTTCAGGGAGTTTTACAATCAAGTACTAAACGCCTGTATTTTAGCCATAATATGACTTAAAATAATGATGGTCGCAAACATTGAAGGTTTGGCCGGATTTACGAAAAGGAACAGGCGCAGCAGTGAAATTTTCACGCAAGGCGTGAGAAAACTTTGGGGCCACGGTTTTAGCTAAAATAAGTAACAAATAAGTTTTACAGCAACAGTTCGCAGAGTGCCGCTCACTAGTTTAGTTTGAAAAATTTTAAAAATTAACATCTTAAGTTGATAGATGATAGCTCCTTGTACTAACACCTTGTGTTAAAAATTGTTTAGGACCCTTGAAAACACAAATACATGATTTTCTATGTTCATTAAATTTGGCGAGATCAAAGTTCGCGGTCGTTATTTTTCGCGGGTCTTTTAAGTTCGCGCATTTTTTAAAATCGCGAATTTAAGAACACGCGAAAATTAAGGAGAATAAGGTAAAAGGGGAGACCGTCACTTCAAAAACGTGGTTGCGTTAGCTTACGAGAGGTTCTACACTGTAGCTAAAGGGCTTTGACTGGGTCGAATTCTCGTGTTTCCGACTGATGGTCGCTTATTTGAGGTAGTCGCAACTGCTCATTGATATGTTACTTTGCCGGGCGAAACCCTGTAATAGACCACCCCACAAGTCTTTGTTACAGTAAAGAGAGAAAGGATACCATATCAAAAGAAGAGTTTACAACTATCAGGT
Organism: Porites evermanni; assembly: GCA_942486025.1. Classification (NCBI taxonomy): domain Eukaryota; kingdom Metazoa; phylum Cnidaria; class Anthozoa; order Scleractinia; family Poritidae; genus Porites; species Porites evermanni. The sequence goes on from CALNXI010003918.1 coordinate 31,736, forward strand.
TTAATTTAATACTTACTCTTAACATTGTTACTTTTGTCTTACAGCAATCGAATAGCATCACGTCCGTAGAAGAAGGAAGAGAAAGAATTCAAGATCTCAACTATGAGTGAAAACTAAATTTAAATCCGCGCAAACTTTTTTCTTGCTAATATTGTTCTACTGCAGATCATTGACTGACAAACGGAAAAGACAGCAACATAGAATCGTACGCTTTCGAACATCTTCTTCTAAGAAGTCATAGTAACTTCATGCTTTCACTCCTCAATTTGGTACAAAATGTAAGCATTTTTCGTCCTGGCTGCTCGATGAAGCCTATTTTTTGGTTCTGTGAAGTTTTAACCCTTGTTGCATCAATTTAAGAAACGTCAGAATGTTACAAGAGTGGACATACCAGAAAATAAAGTCTTACAACGGTCATTTGGCGCACTAAATCACTGTGCTAGCGCAAAACTAGTCAGGTTTTTTTTTTGCACAGGATGAAAAACGTTTTTTATGTTAACAAAATATATTATTATACTCGTATACATTACTTGCTGAGCGACACAACAGACCATAAAGGCGGGGCGCAAATAATTTGGGAAAATACAGCATCGCCATGCAGTATACAGTCGCAGTTCACTAACATATCATTTTGAATTAGGCAACGTACAGCAATTGCCAGCCCATTTCAACACGTACACTTATTTATAACTTGAGCCTCGTTTGTACTTGTGCGAAAAGCATTAGCATAGTAACCTGGCAAGCACAGGAGAAAACATTTTTTTCATTTTTCTTGAAACTCACTTATGCAGTAGTGGGAACCAGTATAAGAAAAGCGCAAGTAAGTTGAGAACCGAACAACACTGTACAGGCTTACATGTAACGTTCTTACACTTTTTCACCGGCATTTTCGTCCATAGAGCCCGTAGCTTGTACTTCCTTTTTGCCAGGCGGTCAAAAAGCCGATGGACACCGTGGACGAGAATGCACCATAACGTTTAGTCATGTTTCTTGTGCTAATCGCACAACAGTTAACCAGCCTTATCAGCAGCTCAACACAAGATTCGCTTCATCTTGCCTGCTCTCTTGGCGCAATCCATAAAATTATACTAAATACATTATCACGACTCAAGTGCGTGGGAGAACCGATGCAAAAACTGTTGTCATTACAATTATTATGTCCGCGCAAAAATGTCTTCCTCAAATAGAAACAGACACGCTACGCACTGCAACGTTATACTCTCGTCCACATCAAACTAGATCACCGCTAACTGACTTGTTCAATGTTAAGACTGAAGACTGCTTCTCCTTTGCTGTGCAGTGAGTTTCATCAGTCTTTTGCCTAAGTTGGCATTGTGTTGCTGCAAGTAACGGATCATGTCTGCTTGTTTTTCCAGAACTTCGTCCAAGTAATCATTGTCCCTAAGTGAGAAATTTTCAATCAATCACATGCATGTTGTGATTTAACTGTTTAATCCTTAGTTGAAATGTTATTTTCGTAAAACAACAGTCATCATTTGAATCACAATATGTACATCCTTGCTCTCTTCAACTGCATGTAAAGATACGGAAAACGGGCAACAACAAAAAAAAAAACGTACAACTTTGCAACATTGCTGCAAAACGAGATGAATAGCAATGTTCCGCATTATTAATACCACCCACATCAAACATGTCTTGCAACAAATCAGGTTGTTAACAGGTTTAAACATGAGTGGTAAAACGCGCAACATCGCTAGTCAAATCGTTTTGCAACAATGTTTCAAGCCAAGTTGCACGTTTTTTGTTACCTGTTTTTCCGCACCTTAATGCTCAGGTGTTGATTGGGGATTGAAACAAACAAATCTCGGGTCTAAGTCGTGCATTGCAAACAATGAAAGGAATAATATGAGTAGTTTTTTTCTATGTCATTTTTAACTTTAATTACTGACCTGTAACCTGTTACGGAAACAGAGCCTGATACACCATGGTTGATATAGGAGTTTACATAATCTATGTCTTCTGCATCTGGCAAAGGCTTTTTTCTGTTAAACCTTAAAACTTTGACTGTTGAGAAAAAAACGCGCTTTATTTGAGTGTCAATGTACATGTATTTAGCACGAAAGTTCTAATTGAGGCGATACTTTTACGTCTCTTACTGGAGACGGGACCGCCATTTAACCGCCGCCTGGTTAGCTCAGTTGGGAGAGCGCCGGTCTGCTGAGCGGGAGGTCGCGGGTTCAAACCCCGGCCGGACCAACACTTAGCGTTTTTAAATAACTGAGAAGAAAGTGCCGCCTTTGTAATGACATCTGCAAGTGGTTAGACTTTCTAGCCTTCTCGGATGAGGACGAAAAACCGTAGGTCCCATCTCACAGCACTTTCACCGATCTGTTCTTGTGGGACGTAAAAGAACCCACACCACTGTTCGAAAAGAGTAGGGGACGTAGACCCCGGTGCTGCGGCCAACCTTTACGGGTTGTAGGATTGGGTAGGGATGGCACCTTGCATGGGTCCTATGAGTCCCGTTCGTGCCCATTCCCTCTGGGCAGGCCTGTGTCCAGAAAAGCTTGTAAAACCAAAACAACAACAACAAAAAAACATTTTTCGTGGTCACCCGAGCCACGTGAAGGTCTCGCCGTTTGCAGGGCAAAGGAAGTACCTTCATTTCTCAGTTATTTCAAGTCCCTGAGTGATAGTACGACCCTGAAAATCGCACCCAAGATCATCCTTCTCTGCTGTTAGGCACTCTTTTGACTGAGCTAATCTTGCCACAGTCAAAAAATAACAAAGGCTAGGGTCAACAATTAAAAACATGATAAAAGACAAGTACAAGTCAAGCAAAGAAATTATTGGAGAATAAATTATTGCACAAGACATGCCGATAATAATAATTATGGTGATGACTGTTCCATTTTACCATCACATACCTAAGTACCATAATATCCCTGGTACACAAAGCACAAACTCAATTGAGAAGATAATCTGCAGAATATTGTACAAAGCCAAGTTTCCTCTGTTAGACTTGTTGTTATCATGACCAATAACTGCAAATATAACCAACAGGACTGCATTTCCTGTATGAAAAACCAATGAAAAAAGAGATTTGAACTGGTCTCCTACGGTATGGGTTCAAATTTCTGGTTTACCTTTTACACACAGTACAAATCTCCAGAATGATTGATCCATACTAGCCTGCTTAGAAGTAGTGGGCGAAAGAGAGAATGGGCGCTTGAGGGAGACACGTGAAGGACTTCTCGCGCGCCCGTTTTTTCTTGTGCCCACTACTTTCAAGCACCTGCTATGCAGGCTAAATCCATACATGTACATTTGAATCCCTAAAGAATCAGTTGAGTGAATTTGATAAAAGTGTAAAGCAATTTCCCTTTGGTGATCATTAATTTCATAACCTCTTATAACTTTTTCTCTTAATAAAGTGTTAGTGTTGTTAGGAGAAAATTGATGTTGGTTGGTCTTGGGACTTACAAGGTTAAGAGGAGGAGAAGGAGGGGGGAGAGGGAGAGGACAAGAACAGGGCTCAAGGTCAAGACTTTAATGGTACCCAGTTTGTGTAGCATGAACCACCAAGGAGTATTGCTTCTATCCCCTGGATGAGGTGCTATTTCATTACAGCGTTACCAGGGTTACCACCAGCAATATGCCGTCAGCAGGGTTGTCAAAAGTAGCCGGCTGCCGGTGAAAATCGCTGCCTACTTGGTTAGTATTGGCTGGCTACT
>CALNXI010003919.1:7500-25000 GCA_942486025.1 Porites evermanni
TCCAATATTTTGGTTCCAAAACTGGTCTTGTAGTCATAGCTAAGCAGGAGTGTTACGTTCTTCTTAGAACTTAACATGGCACACTTACCATCTGGTACCAAATAGCTCAGTGTCACTTTGCATACCCTGTAGAAACCCTGGTTTCGTATTTAAACTACAGTCAAACCTGTGTGCAATGGTCACCTTTGGGAAATGGCAAGCTGACTGTTATATACAGGGTGACCACTATTATTATACTATATACAGATCAACTTTGCAGAAAATATAAGGCAACTGAAAATTTTGGGAAGTTGTCCAGTGACTGTAATATACAGGGTGACCACTATTTACGGCGCTCTTACATAGAGGTTTGAACGGTATGCTGTGTTTTGACTCAAAGAAGCATATTCTCAACCAGTTACCGATTGCAGATTAATGGTAGGAAAGCTTTTCACAGCACCTTTTAGTTCATTCTTCTTCAATGACAAAACAATCGTAAGAAATTTCTATCTAAGAAATTTTAACTCTCCGAAGCTTTTCAAAGATTTGCAGCCAACTTGAAGGGCATTACATATGATCACCTTTGATTAAAGAATCACGCTTGACCTGTAGTCAAGCATATCATTCTGATTACAGCGTAACTGAGCCAACAAACTATTACATTACTGATCATTGTCACTTCTTCTTAGCCGCGAAAGTTGATCTTAACCCTGCGAACTTAGAAGCTGAGGACTCGTAGCTTTTATTATTACCCGATGAGGTGTAGGGAGGCTATCTATGTCGACGAAAGTACTATTGATTTCCCTATTTTTTTCCTATATTTTTAATACAAAGATTCCCATTTTTCCTATTTTCTGAATCCCGAGTTTCTTATTTTCCTATTTTTTTTGAGTGACCAGGCCGCTGGACAACCTGCAAAGGCCCTGGTGTTGAGTTTAAGGTTCGTGTGATGTCATGGTAATCACGTGAATACTCATGTAAGTTCATGCAAGTGATGCAACAATCGCTATTACATTCAATTCGCTAGCAGACACGTAATTCAGGTACACAAGTACTGTTCTTAATATGAGACTTTTCGATTTGCCTTGCTCGCTGGAATCTTTTTACCCTAGGAAAAGGAAAGTAGAGCCTGATCTCAGCTCAGCAGGGGACAAGTTTTCAGTAAGATACGAGTGTTAGCAAAGTCTAGAAATCAGTGCAAGTTTATCCAGGTTTTACTACAGTGCATGGTTTTTACATCCGAGCGAAAGCTTCAATGACCTTTAAATTCCAGTAGTAATTCAAGCTGTTGCAACGGTCTTTGGTCATTGGACATGAATTGAATATTCGATTGAATTTAAATAAGATTTCGTGCAGTCATGACTGTAAACATGCATTAGTTCTGTCACGCTTTACTGTTTCAATGTATCTTTGCCGGCGAATACAGCTGTCTTGTTGCTCCTTACCATTGGCAGGCTAATTGTATGTTAGCGAATGTGCCCAAAATCGTTGAATTAAATATGAGTCTTGCTTACCGTGTTGTTCAATCCAGTTTTCATGATCGGCACTGATATCCTTTTGTTGACACCTGAACTAAAAGGGCGTACACAATTATGAAAGCGGTTTTCATCACAGCCAACGGCAACTACTAGTTTGGAAAGCGTAATGATAAAGTGCAAGCGTTTTAGGGCTGAACCCTGCATGGAAATGGTTAACACATGTATCTCATCCAGCATTTCCAGAATTGGTTGACTCCATCTTGTGTACTTCTCAGAAGCTGCCTGAGGTTGATCCTTCCTCAGGTTCTGGTTGAGGTGGCGGAAAATTCTGATTAATAAGAATATCATTCGGTGTAAAGGGCGGAGTTACCCAGTTGTTGTTAGAACTTGGATGCAAAGGGCGTCCTTTGATGATGTAGGTTGTCTCTGAGAGAAATGTTCTCCATTGTTCTTCATAGAAGCTTTTTTCTTGCATTGGGCATTGAGACTTGATGAGAGTTTCCCCAACGCCATTCTGATGACTTGCTCGAGGTATACTCCATTGCCATTTGAAATCACAGGAAACTTTCTCACATGGAACACCCTGAATCTTGGGAATGTTCCAGCTTGGGATGATTTCTTCTAAGTAACCTTCCACATATACAAAGTTTGTTTCACAGGCCAACCAACAAACACGCGGGCAGCCATGCAAGCTTGCAAAATGCAGGAAAGCTATGTAAAAATCATAAGCTGTATTGTTAACAAGTTCTAAGTGAACAGTTTTTTTTTGTCGTGCAAGTGAATACTACAACTTGAGCTTCTTTTAGAGTCTTCCAATTTAGCTTAAGGCTTGGGTCGCACTTGGGGAAAAATTTCATCTTTGCTGGCTAAAAAATCACGAAATTCGAAACCGTAACCGGAAAAGAAAACTTTTAGTTAAACTGAGGAGGGTCGCATTAGTGGGAGGTAATTGTTTTTGTTTTGACACATTGAGAACTGAAGTGGACCAGATACCAGAGATCACAGAGGCTTATGTTTACCCATGTGTTTTGAACAGACGGGATAGCGCACGACTCTTTAAAGAGGAATAAATATGTGACCCGTTGAAGCAGTGCTGATAACCAGTATGGTGATACTCCTGCTTTTTATTCAGCCTAACTATCAGTAGTTAGTTGTCTTTTGTTTAATGTACGAAGGATGGACAAATGAATGTCTGACGATTTTAGTGGCGGCCATGATAAGAAGAAATCGACATCAATAAAGATTAGCTTGATCACCCTATGCCTGGTCAATTCCCCGTCCTGGAGAGTCGTGGTTTGATCTTCACTACTACGATACAACAATACCAGAAGATTTTTTTCGTCAGCAGCTACGAGTAAGAAGAAATGCATTCAACCACATATTAAACTTGTTGGGTCACCGTTTAGTACGACGACCTTCGCGGTTTAGAGACTTATTGCCGTCATAGAAAATACTAGCATCGGGACTCTATTGCCTGGGTCATGGGAACTCATATGTAACCATTCAACCGTCTTTTAATGTTGGAAAAGCAACTGCAATTGAGGCTGTACAAGACGTGGTGGAAGCCCTCTAGGAAATTCGCCATAAGTGCATTAAATTTCCAGAACTTGAAGCAGAAACTGTAGCGGCCACAGAAACTTTTGCAGACCTTTCAGAGCTACCAAACATAGTTGATGCCATTGATGGCTCGCATGTAACAATAAAAGCAACAAAGGACAGTGCAGTTGATTATGTTAGTTGATGTCAACAGCATGACTTTATAATGGCTCACGTGAAGAGAGTTCCCGAAGAGATGAAATTTTGAAGGGTTATAGGCTTGTGAAGTGCTGACCCGAAAAGAGTTTTGGTAAAAGCCTTAAAATGATGAAGGATAGTAATAACCTTGTCCGTCCATAACAAAAGCGCGAAGGGCTGAAAATTCCCACATTTATTTCAAAATGATCATGTTTCAGTTACTGCTGTGATTCGAATTGTTTTGCTCGAGTTTCCAAAAGCTGCCTGCCCCACCCAAGCACTTCGGCTTCTTTGATGTTTTTCTGTTTTTCGAAGTTTTTTCCCAACCGGAAAACTTGGGGTTGCTCTTGGCAATGTCTCCTGATGACAGATTTCTACCGCAAGGTGAACAAATTTTTCCAAAAATTTGCCAAGTGCGATCTATGCCTTATATGCAAGAATCCGAACATATCAATGGCTGTGTCTGAAAAGGGTGGAAAACCTGCTGCCACTTGTAAAGATGGGATCTGACCCATAAATAGGTGATACCTTTAGACATGTTGTGGACTCTATGATCTGGTAATTTCTTCTGGCTTCATAAATTAAGTTTTTGTAGCCACAATGTCCATACATGTCATGTAAGTGACATACTAGCAAGTGGACAAGTAGATGGTCAGGTGGTAGAATAACAGGGTTTCTCATTTCTTGTTGCAACAATCTGACATCTTTGAGTCATCAATGAGCACGAATTATTCCTTTCTCGTCCAGTCTCAAAATTAACGTCTTGTCAATGACAGAGGGATTCAAGTAAATTTTGCTCCACTTGGAAGAGTCGATTCTGAATCTCAGTCTCTTTCAATTCCTCACCAGTGATAAAGCCTGTCTTGACATTCTTTCTAGCATTTTTATCTTCTGAAATGTCGAGCAGTTTTCCAGTAAGGTTTTGAAGAATGGGGTTATCTTCTGATTTAACATTACATGTTCTATCTTGGCATTAGCTTCTGCTGTGCGACGGTTCCCAAAGAGTCATAATTGTAGAGGATGCCCATGAAGCAGAAAACGTCTCTGCTTTTGTAAAAGACCAGAAGAAAAAGACATTTTGAAGTCGAAGGAAAAGCACTAACGAAACGAGCAGTCGAATAACATCAGGCCATTTTTGTTGAGGCAGGAAAGACGGTCCCCCAGAGCCATTCTGTAACTCGTGATGGCTCTGTTTCTCTGGTGAGTGTGCCAACAGGGTTGCTTTTAGACCTTACATTGCGTATTCATGTACTCTGACGGTTTCTTGTGTCTCTGCTACTCTTGCTGATATGAAATGTTTAACTTGTCTAGATTGGGTCATTAACCAAGACAAGGCGGTAGTGGAATCCTACTCGTTCAAGAACAGTTACTGTGAATTGCACAACCAACCTCATCTTAATAGTGGAAATTTATACATGATATTGAAAATTGTGACCTTATCTTGGAGAGTGGAAAATGATGCACCAAGAGGTTCAATACCATCCAGGATGTCTAAAGTTGTATGCCACGAAAACGTTGCTCATTGGAGTGGTGTACACTCATGCTTCGGTGCCTGAAAGTACACCTAGGAAGAAATTAATAACAAGACAAGATGTCGAATATCCTATTCTGCAAATTTCATCAAATATTTCGGTACCAAGTGGGTGTTGAAATCGCAGTTAGGTAATTATCTCAAGTAAACGGCTACTCGGCTTGCCAGATCCTTAACAGTTGACAATTGCTGCCTAAGATGTTTGCACTCTTTTTTCTTTGGAGCAAAGTTGAATCAAAAACTGGTTGAGTTATGAATGGGGCAAATGGTGTTCCAAACTCCCTGCCCTGTGAGTTATAGGCATAATACTTTGTTCACCAACTAACTAGCAAGCACAACTGAATTGCACAACTAAGTAAAAACAAAAAATCGAGAATGGTATCCCTTGTTAGGGAAGAAAACCTTTGTGAAACTCAAAATATTGCAGACTAAATTCCTCGCTAGAGAAACAAATCTTTGCTCCATGCTGAAGCGATCCTTTCATAATAAGATGTCATCTTGTGCTTTACAGTTAACCCTGCAAATTCTTGTTTCACAGCTGCAACTCTGTTTTTTGACTCTTCTGTCATGCTCCAGAAGAAAGGAAGTGTTAGAGAATTAGAGAAAATGAATGGAAGACAACTTTTCATCTTGTGTTTTAAATATATTTTTGTGATAAATTAACCGTTTCTTTACCCTGAAAAACTCAAAGATTTAGAAGGTCTCTTTTGCAAGGACAACAATGAATCGCACAACCAACCACCAAAAAGTCTAAAAAAAGTTAATTAAGTTTAGTTCTATGTTTACTATTAAACCATCACCATCATATGGACACACTGAAGAGTAAGTTATAGGATCGGCAAGTAAGGGGCGTCGCTGTTGTGGTACTACGGACAAGTAAAAAAAATGTCACCGATGTCATCTTGTGCCTTAAATATATATTTAATGGTGTCTTTGTCACAAATGAGTATGACTATTCGTTTGCTAGGGCTGCTTCAAAACCTAATGACAGGCCTCCCTGCTGAATGAACAGAATGTGCTTAATGGTGTCTTTAAAAAGAGTAAGTGTTGTTTTTGTATCGTCATAGTACTGCACCAGGATTTGAGCATACCAATGTTACGATGAAGGTTAAGGTTTTGTTTTAAGTGGGAGTTGTTGCATTCTGAAATGGATGAAGTAATAGTTGATGGTAATGATTCCCAATATTTCTCCTTGAATGTTTGTGGATGTAAACTGTGTGGCATCTTGTGGTAGAGGTACAGCTAAGACTTTTGTCAAATCTTCTATGAGTTTATTTCTCTTCCATGTTTTGGTGTGCTCAAATGAACCACTACTTCCACTTGTCTTGCTAATTATCATCTACACGAAAGAAAATGACGTTTGGCCTACTTCAGCTGAAACGGAGAAGCCTTCGCTTTGTTTTTAGTCGTTGAGCATCACACAAATAGGAGAAGGTAAATCAGAAAGATACAGTTTACTACTGGAAAACTGCATTCTTGAAGGACTACCGGGTAGAATCGTGGACCGGCCATGGTGGCTAAATCTCGGAACAACCGTGCACAAGCTAGAGCCGGTTGGACCGAAGCCATCTTTCTTGGTGGTTTCATGTTGCGTCACGTGATGAGTTACCTTATTATTGTAAATTAACGCGACTTAAATTAACGCGAAATTAACGCGATTATCTTGGCCGAAATCAAAGGAGAAGCTATTGACATCACTTCTGGCAGCGACAACGATGAAGATGGACTCGAAGTATTGTAAACCAAATAAAGGGTAAATGGAAAGAAAGAAAGCTTGTAGTTAATGTTTTTTAGGTGTCAAGAATGTCTGGACAGGTTCCAAAATTGGGGTTAAAATACTGGAAATTAAGAGCGCGGAAATTTACGCTGCACTTAATTAACGTCGCCTCGAAAACGAAGACCCAAAAAACTAAAACGAAGACCCCATGGACTAAAAGTTTGTTACGGTGATTTGGGAATGTTGCGGAATTTCCTCTGAAGTATTTAGTTGTGATAATCAAGTCTATCACTTACCTTTCCTTCANTAAGAGCGCGGAAATTTACGCTGCACTTAATTAACGTCGCCTCGAAAACGAAGACCCAAAAAACTAAAACGAAGACCCCATGGACTAAAAGTTTGTTACGGTGATTTGGGAATGTTGCGGAATTTCCTCTGAAGTATTTAGTTGTGATAATCAAGTCTATCACTTACCTTTCCTTCAGGTTTCTTGGAAAGTATGTTTACAGCGATGAATCTCAGTCTCTTTCAATTCCTCACCAGTGATAAAGCCTGTCTTGACATTCTTTCTAGCATTTTTATCTTCTGAAAGTATGTTTACAGCGATGATGACGTCAGTTTTATTTCAATAAAATTTTTTTGCAGTACACAGGAGAGAGAGAGTAGAGCCCTCGTGGCCTTGTGGTAAAACCGTGAAAAAAAATTGCATGCAGCACAAATGTAATAGAAAGCTTATGGGGAAAAAAGGGAAAACATATCCTGCCCACCAGATTGCTAGAAAAAAAATTCTTGATGACCAGAAATCACCCACCCACCCCCCCCAAGAGTTAAATGTTCGGCCCGTTACTGAATGTCACTGTACCAATGCGTGATGATTCCAGGGAGAGAGAAGCCAACAGGAAGAGAAAACTGTAGTCAAAAACAGCTCCGGAGTGTTGATTAAGTTTTATTGAGGGCAGAAGAGGTATTTGCTGAGGATCATGGCCTTGCCCCTGAGGTATAGTGGTCGCAATAACGGGATGGTCGTATGGCGGGGTTCCACTGTACATCAATGTAAATCGCGCGGTGGGGGGGAGGGGGAGGTTGGGAGTGCGGGTATTTTGATCGTGCAAAGCGACCACGCTTTGACCCACAGAAGCCTGGTATCAATTCAGAAGCGGCTACCAAGCTCTGTTCCTTGAGGGAAGTCAATGCTGTTGGAGAAGGTACGAAGTTTTCATTTATTTTTAATCCCTATAATCCGAGACTTTAAACTGTCGTCTAAACAGATGATGTCTATTTTGTGAAAGTTTTTATCTTCAAGTTCCCATCTGCTTGTAAAACTTGATTGAAATCGAATTACGGGTCACTGATCCAACATGTAAAGCATTGTACGTTTCATAATACTATAATAGCACGGTCAATCATCCTTGAGTGATTATGTTGTTTAAGTGGAGAGAGAAAATACTTAATTACAGCAAGTAATTTAACGAAGCTTACGGAAACTGTTTGTCTGAGACCTATTTTGTACAGAAAGTCATTTGTGGCGATTTTTCTGTGAAGGAATTTTTGAACGCTCTAAGCTTTGACTCTGTTGTACACAGAGATGATAGGCAGTACGTATTTTCCCAGTTTACTGTTATACTAAGATTACAATGTATGTTTCTGTCTTCCAACCACTTTCCCTGATGTTATAGAAGGTTTTTCGTTTATTAGACATTCAATTCATTGTTCTTCAAGCAGCCTTGTTTTCAAATTTTCGATTTCAGCTTGTTCGCTTGGGTTCACCGCCAGATTTTGGCATTGAAGTTTCATTACCAAGATGTTAGAATACAAAAGGTAGGAATGGCATAATTCCAAAATCATCATGCGAATTCACTTGTGTAGTGACCTCTCAAATGTTACATTAAACGCGCTGAAATGTAAAATGTTGTGCACCAGGCAACTTACAGCCAAACTTTGTCCGGTTTTTTACTCAGTACAACTTGCACATAAAAAACAAACACGAGTGTTAGAGTTGTGAAGACAGCCATATCTACATGATTGGTCTGGTAAAACGCAGGGAGGTCGTTGATGTTTCTTCCATAAATGGCAAAAATTCGTTACTTCTTCAAGGATTCATGGAATTGTAGTTTTTCTGCGTTTTTTTGGGGTAGTTGCCTTCGGTATGGTCATAGGAATTGCAACTATAACAGCGGGGTCCTTTGCGGTGACCACGAGGAAAACCAAGAGCTGGATTAGTGGTAAGAGCGTTAGTTTGTTCCGGTGATTGTTTATTGGGTTAACTGTGCGAAGGGCTGAATGAATGCTCGATTCGTTTTGTGGCTTCGATGATCTCAGAAAGATCTTTGAAGTCTTCTGCTTTAAGCACCAAATGTTTTTGAATGTCTGGTTTCGTCTTGGAGATAAACTGTGACATGATGAACTGAGGCGAGTTTCGGTCTATGGGTTCGCCCAATTTAGCGAGGCGGTGAAGGTTGTTTTTGAAGTGAAAAGCGAAGCGATCGATCCATCGATTCTGTAACTCGCTGTTTCATCGTAGAAAACTCAGACGCCAGACGATGGCGTTTTACTTCTGGTGGTTCGGCAAATGTTGATTTTAAAGCTTGTTTAAAATTGTTCAGCTTTTGGACAGGAGTTGTTTCATTTTGCAAGCGGGACATCCAAAGTGCGCTTACACAAAGTGTCATCCTAAAACGTGTAAAAACAAAACAACTGTAAAATTATAACAAACAAATTTACGTCAGTTACATCAAAACTATGTCAATGCTTAAGCCTGAACCCACATCTACGAAGACATGTCTGTTCTTTTTATATCACATAGATGGTGATTAGGAGATAAGACGAAACCTGAAAGATATTAACCCATGGGTAAAAACCACGTGTGTTCCTCAGATATCACCTAGATCATGACGGAGACTTCAAACGCAACTCTAGATACCATACTGGGTTGAATCCATGGCTTAAATGAATTTAACTGTGACAATAGACGGATCGAAACGCACCAATCACTGATTACGAGTCTTCATAGCCAATAACATCACGGCTTAACTGATATACGACCAATAACATCGCCACATAATTGACCAATCAGATCAATAACCAGAGTATAATACCATCAACTGACGTGATACAACTCACTTTGATTCTGGAGATGACTACCGCACAGGTTGTCGAAACATCAGTCACTGTCAACAACAACAGTCCTATTCAGGGCTACGTTCACCTGGACGATCAAACTCAACCTTTTGAAATGACTCCTGGGTTAAAACCTTTCACATCTTTTTACAATTTAATTTCATAGATGTCATCATGAAACTTAACAATACCACTGGCAGAGAGTCAAAGACTAGTGACAGACACTAACCAGATCTTTTTAATTCTTGAGAAGCAAGTAGAAGCGTCTCGATTACGGCAACTGCTGATACTACAACACCTCAAGAAAGTGAGGCGAAAACGGATGATTTTACTCCAACTTATGCAGCGAAATAGCAGGCGAGCGGGACCTGCTTGGTCCTGGCCAAGGAACCAATTCTGGTTCGAAAACCTACTAAACAGGTCTTTTGTCGAAGATTGGTGGAAGGAGAACTTCCAAATTACAAGACGTACCTTTGAGTTTATTGTCCGTGTGGCTGGTCCGGAGATGGTGAAGAAAGACACCAGACTGTGTTCTTTGTTTAAGCAATCTGTACAGGGAAATTGAACAAGGCAACCTGCTGAATGGGCCTACAAAACAAATTTCTGGTTCCGAAATTAGACCTTTTCTTTTTGGAGACTCAGCATATCCCTTATCTGTTTGGTTAATGAAGCCTTTTAAGCAAACACGTACGTTAAGTGAAAAACAACTGCGGTTTAATCATGCTCTCAGTCAAGCTCGTGTTGTTATCGTACAGGCCTACGGAATCTTGAAAGGGCGGTGGAGGTGCCTTTACAAGGCAATGGAAGAAAGATAAGTAGAGTGGCCATCACGATCTTGGCATGCTGTGTTCTTCACAATATTTGTATCGATGTGGGAGACCCTAGCCCCATAGACATATTGGGAGATGACGACCATGACATGGATCAAAGTTTAAATGGAGACGTATCGCCAATTGCGTCTGATGTTAGAGACAAAATTATGGACTATTTATCAGCTTAGGAAAATAGACAAAAATAGACCAGGCTCATATGGATTTTTCGCTTACTCATGTCATTTTCTTTATTTTCGCGAAAAAACTAGCATTGTAGCTCAAGTTTGTACACATGTACCTGTAAATATTCGTTAAAGTTTTGAAAGTTAACAAACTTCTCAACTGTTTTGTTTACAAATTATAGACACAGCGATTTTGAGCAATTATTTAAAAATATAAAATGATTGATTAAAGAGTATACGATCGATTACAATTATTGATAATTTTAAAATACCGGATGTTAACATCTCTGGTTTGATTTGTGATCACTAAAAGTTGATCAGCATGTATCCAAAAACGTTTTTTTATCCAAAATCTTTTCAACACGACATTCAGCTAATTAATAAATGATTTTGTATTAATGGATCCACTATTTCGTGACAACAGAACACAACAATAAAAATACTAAAAAATACTAAAACGGGTGTTCGTTCGTTTCCTTCACTAACGTCCTTGAGGATGTTTCCGAGCATAGCAAGGGCATCCATGGAAAACTTCTGCTGATCTTTCTGGTATTCTCTCTCGGCTTCAGCCATCCGCTCCATAAAAGCCTCGTCCCTTTCTTGTGAGTGTTCAAGAAATGATATCAAGGTTGGCTCGTCTACTCCTGATGATGCGGCTTTTCCCTTCTTTTTTGTGCCTTTTTTTGATGGCCTTTCCGCTGCATCAGCGGCGCGCTTTCTTGGTAACTTTTTTTCCAAATCAGCCTCGCGCCTCTTCGGTACCGGTGTGCTTGCCAAAAGCTTTTTATTTTTGCCTTTACTCTTAAAAAAGAGAGATTCTGCAAAGGCAAGCGACTGGTCGTTATCGGATTCATCTCCATCAGAAGGCACCGTGCACTCGGATGGAGGAGAAACATTCTGGGCAGTCCCTTGCCTTTGTTTTTGTGCAGCTCGGCAGATTTCCTCATCTAGGGCATCTTTCTCGAGGATATCGCCTTTGAGTTCCGACATTTCCGGTGATTCGCTATCGGGGACGTGAGAGCTTTCAAGCACGTGGGGTGGGTTGATGGATTCCCTTTTACCGAGAATTTCATCCATATCGTTGAAATGTTTCGGTATGATATCCTCACTTTCTTCACTTTCATTGTCGGACGGCACATCGCCCCCTCTGCCGTATCCTGTCGACCGAAGCTTGTCTTTGGTGTTCTTATACTTCTTTGTCAAATTTGCCAATTTGTTCTTGCAATGTTGTGGCGTTTTGTCGCTGTCTACGTTTTGTTCCTTGCACCGCGAGTGCAGCTGGCGAGCAATCGACAGCCATTCAGGGGAGCTGAAGGCTTTGTATCCCAGCTTATCTTCATTTTCTCCAAACAGCTCCACCAAGATCTTTTCTTCAGTGTCTGTCCAACGATTGTTCTTGTTTGGACCAGTGTTGCTACTGCTGCTGTGGCTGCTCTCTTGCAATTGCGAGCCAGGCAGATCAGAATGGGGTCGTACTGAAGATGAGTGAATTTCTTGCGCTCCTTGCAATTGAGAGCCATAGAACGGCGGCACAGCATATTGAGGTTGCAGGTAGTAGGGAAATACGTTGCAGACATTCGCGAATATTGTTGCTGTGGATCTTGCCTGGAAAACAAATAAATAATCTGTTTTATCCGGATAAAAAAAGGGTGAGTGGAATGAAGTGGAGACATACTACATCGCTTACCTTTCGGTTTGATTGCCATAATAATTCAAAAATCTGTCCTTATTTTGTTCCATTTTGCTAGAGCACGAAACATTGCGCAAAGAAAGCCTGAACTCCGCGAATAAAACATGAAACGTGACAAGGAAACTTTAACTCGCGAGAAATCAAAAAAACTTCACCGCAACCGGATGTATCTGTCAATTTGACCTCGGTTTCCGAGCTAAACCAAGCCAAATCACTGCATCATTATCGCTTCTACCGTGGTTAAATTTTCTTTGTCTTTTGCCGCATTTACTGAGGTATTAATTGGTGTTTACATTGGCCAAAAATTTACCTAGATAAGTAAACTCTTTTACCGCGGTATAATGCCGTGTAAACACGGCATAAGTCTTTCATTGATATTGCCATACATGAAATACTTGTAAGTTACTAAAGTAAAGAGTCTGACACCCATGACTCAATAAAGAGTTGTTACCCACTCAAAAACACAACTTCAAGTGTCCATTATTTCTGGCCTTCTGAGCCTTTGCCCTGAATCAAGCCATCTTGCAACAGCTCTAGTTGCATTGTACTCAGCATGGTCAGGCCCATTTAGTGATATGAACATTAAGGCATCCACAGTGGAAAAGTCAAGGGACGATCTAAAGTCTGTCATGATCCTGTTTAGACAAGAGTTACCCGTTTCACAGCATGCTGTTTGAATTGGCATTACAAGACACAACTCAATGAGAACCAGAAGATTGGGAAATCTTGCCGAATAATGAGGGTTTGTAAACGGTTCCTGCCAGAATTCCTTAGCAGAAAGTCTTAATCTACCTCGGTGATAATGAAGCTTGAGCTCCAACCACTCATCTTTGCAAGTGAGCTCATTAAAAGCAACAGTAGGCCCAGTTATGAGATGGTCAAAGTGATTGATCAAAGAATCTAAGTGATCTTCTCCATACATAAGTAAGGCTACTCTATCCTTGGGCCAAAGTAATGGTTCTGTTATGGAAGCTGCTGCCTTCAGAACAGAATTATCATTGAAGTTACTAAATCTGCTGCTGATGTACTGCTTGGCAAGATCAATTAGTGTATCTCTTGTAGTTAGGAGAGAGGCATCATCAGTGTCTTTCTTTGACAAAACTAGGTCATTGAATCGGTTATCAGCATCAACTGATCCATCAAATGATCTCAGGTGTTCTCCTGGCCTTGTCTTTAGGGCTTCCAGACTAGCATTGAATGCATTTATCTTATCTTGAACCTAGTGCAATGGTACCCTCTTCTCTTTTAAACACAAGAGAGACCTTGCTAACTTGCTGCACAATGTCAAGGAGAAGGTGAAGGAATTTCACAAACAGGTATCTTGTTAACTTCTTTCCACAATTTGTAGCTGTGCCCTGCATCTTAGCACTGCTGTCCTTTTCTTGACTGGCATGCTGAAAGTGAGTAACCACTTACTTATAGTTCTTAGTCAGTAAGACTTTTAGGGCTCTCTCTAAATGAGAAATCTACCTGGAACCATCAGCTTTCACAGCTTTGTATGCCCTTTCACCCATCATGTCTGCCAGCTCTTTGATTTCACCTACAGCCTTGCAGGAATACTTATAGTATTTCCAAATACCCTGCAACATCTCCTTTGCATCTTGGAAAAGTTTTACATCTTTGATTTTGTCTTGAAATCCTAATTCCAGCTTATGTGCAATACTGTGAATACTTATTAAACTGGGAACATCTGCCTTCAGATGAACATAGTCACTGTTATTCTTTCCAATTATGACACTTGCCCCATCAGATCCCAGACAAACAAGTTTTTGCTTCCAGTTGTCATCTATTTCATTCAAGACTTCTTTGACAGCTTTCGTAATACCAGTTGCCTGAGCATTATGACATTCCTTAAGTCCTCCAAATTTACTCACAGGCACTCCATTCTCCAAAAATCTCACATACACATCTTCTACCTCTCTTGTTCCCACATCTGTCGCACCATCTGCCATGACTCCAAAAAAAATTGCTGACTTAACTGTTTCCGAAATATTGCATTTTAGCTCATCAGTAATAGCAACTACAAAGTTTTTGCAGGATTTGTCGGTTTGGTAGGTATTTCCTAAACAAACTCCATGTTTCTTTTTTCTAGGGCAGACAGACTTGAAAAAGTAGTAAAACGAAGTTCAAGTTTAGCGATCATATAGGCAATGTCAAATAGCTTTTCAATTTTTAGTCTCACCACATCTGACACGAGAAGAAAAGCTCTTGGTAGAGGTGCATTTCTAGGGTTTGCTTTGACACGAATAGCCTCTTCTGCCCGAATGTGTCCTGTTGACTTTGCATGAATTCTTCAAAGATTCCATTCTGAAATTACTGCAGCCGCTTATAAAACTGGATGCATCACTCGATTTCTCCAGAAAATCAAGGCAGGTTAAACAAAACATTTTGCCATCATTGCAAATAACCCAAGGAAAAGTGTTTTTCCATTCAGGGTGGAAATGCCTGACTTAAATGGTTCGATCCTCTTGATCATATGAAGATTTCTTCGTCGTTTTATTGCTGTTGCTCTCTTTTGTCTCCAATGTCTTTTCTGCGTCACCACTACCTTCTTTCTGGTGTTTGTTTGGATAATCGCTGCTGTTAGAACTAGAAAAATACGACTCTAATCTCTTCATGATAATAACATGGGCAGTCGAGCAAAGATAGTGGGCTGAGAGTTCCTTAGTGCCCAGTCCCAACCTCAGCCTTGTTTACTCTTCTCGCCTCAGTCCTCGCATTGCACTATCATTTTTTGCGATCGGAACATTGCGAGGAACCCATCGAAACAGCGTTTACAAGACGTATATTTTGTTTTCACCTGGTATTATTTTTTAAACATTACAAACTACAAAGTAGTTATTGGTCCTGTGACTAGTGGTTCTAAGTTTCTTCTACTCCAGAAGCATTTTGCACTACTCAAGGACTAGTGGACTACCGCTAAGGTAGAGCACTGCCTTCTACGCGTCTCTTGGGTGCATTCTCCACTTTAAATCTTTCACTATCAGGTCATCTTTCGATGCTTCATACATGCAGAAACTCAATTTCTTTTTGGGTCAGCTGGTAGACAACGCACAGGCTCACAAACGCCGCCATCTTGTTCTTTATACATGTGCCGGCTTTTTTCAAAAGTTTCTTCACTGCCACCTGTGTATTTTCTCGAAAATAAGCCAAACCACTCTTCGAGAGTTCAAGTTCTTCACTCAAAAAGCTCTTGTTGGTCCGATAAAAAGGTGTTTGAAGAAGATTTTACATGGGACCAGCTAGGTTGGCCCTCTAAAATTAAGCTTAAGGTTTGAACTGGTTTGCATTCAGTAAAAAAGAATTTTGGACTATAACGTTTTGGTTAACTACAATACTGTGAATTTCAGAGGCAATCTAAAATGATGCATTGCCCAGTTTTGTGGTTTCTCTACCTTTCTCCCGTCAGGAGAGTTCGTAGTGTTAAATATACATGTAAGATCGGTTAGGGTTAGCGATTCGCTAAGCAACCAGTTGTAAAAATTTTACCCACACAACTACTGATACACATTTCTCCGTACTGTAATATTTTGTTCCCACATTTATAAATCGGGGTTATTCCTTCACATCAATTGCCAGGAAAATGGCCACTTTTGAGAATCAAATTGGATAGTCTGCGTAGAGAATTTTTGAGAAATTCCTGTTCACTTATCCAGACTTTGCACCTCCTTCTTCTGCTGCTTGGCCTGCTCGACAGTCAGGGTGCTCGACTGTTTTGCTAAGCGGTACATTTCTCCATTTCCAACAGCGAAGCACAGCACAGCAACTTGATCGGGCGTTCATTTTTGGTCTGCAGGCTGCTTATATAGAAAGTGTTCTGTTAAAGTTGGAACACCGAGCAGACTTCACAGCTAGTGGATGGACAACAAATCCGACTGCTCATAAATACGAAGAGAAGAACCTGATTGATCGATGTGGGAAAGTAATCGACAGGCAGACCTAAAGGGCTTTGAAATCAGATGGATTTGAGAAAATTGATGAGTCTTTACTTGAAGCTGTGGTCCAACGAGAAACGATGTAGATCAGAAAAGTCGAGCAGTTTCAAAAGCGATTCAAGACATTGCAATTGATACCTTCCTACAGGATGGAGGTAGTATTCTTGAAGTGAAGCTCTAGCAGACAAAGCTAGAATTCTGTTATGTGCCCCATCAAATGCTTGTCCCACAGAGGTCATACATACAAGACGCTCACCTATTTTAAAGGATTAATTTTGGAAAACATTTGTTTGTTCATTTATCTCTAAATGGGCAGAGATGATATACTAAAAGAACGTATTTTTGAAATTTCATTCTGTTCGCTTTTCAATATGAATCGTTCATCACAGTGTTCACCTTTAACAGCTACTTGATCCACAAACACACTTATTTATCTTTTGGATCTAAACGAATTAATAGTATGTTTATATTTGTTAATACTATATATTTCTTATTCCTTCAGTCCGACATTATAAGTTGACAAGACTTGTAGTGTATAATCAATATAAAGTGAGAATTGTGTAACAAATTAATCATAAACTAAACTCTTTATACACATTATTCACAATGATTAATATGTTTCATGACATTACCTCTCTCCTCTACATCTCAGTTTAACTCAACAAGAAAACACACAACCCTTGGATGCGGCTCGCTTCAAGCGAAGCGCTTGGTTTATTCTCCGAAAAGACTAAAAGATACACATGACATGGTGGTATGTCGTGGCAACTGAAAACGATAATGCTAACTTAATAGTGAAACAAACACCAGTGAATGAAGAGAACCAAAAACTATAAAATCAACGAAATTGCAGTTTGTCAGCACTGTCTTTAAAATGGACGCTTTGCACATTTTTTTAGTGCTTTAGTGAATTAATGTTAGACTCGTTAGCAAAACTCCGTGTGATTTCTATGAGAACAAACATAGAATATCAACAAACACTTTAACAAAACAAAAGACATGGTGGGGGATATAAAAGTAGATGATGGAGTTACATTTGTTTTGGCTTTCCTCCGTTGTGTCCCCTAACCAAAAAGTAGGCGAACTATAACCCTAACTTCGGAAAACTCTGAGAAATTCTTTCTATTTCGTGGCTCAATTGACCAAGAGGGTAGATTCATTTTTAACATTTAGATATTTAAAGTAAAGTTTTACAAATAAATTAGTAGTATTTCTATGATTTTCAAAAATATTTACGTGAACCAATTTAGCATGTATCAGTGCTGCTTTTAAGATGGGAGCAAAGGATTTCAGAGTATGAATTTTTGGGGAAAAATGATCAATTT
>CALNXI010003920.1:4674-19928 GCA_942486025.1 Porites evermanni
GAACTCGAAAACTTTTTCAAATTTGTGCTTGTGTGATTAGCGCGCGAAAAACCAAACAACTTGACGCCACAACCATGTTTACATACTCTCATGCAAACACTGCTCTCGGCCAATCAGAGCGCGCGTACTATCTTAGTTATTTTATAAAATATAGTTTCCTATATTATGGAAAATGAATTTTTTATCACATACCTTATATAAGGCCACAGGGCGTTAACATCATTTTCATGAACAGCTATTGCATACCTTTTGTAAGACAACACGAAAGATATATTAGAGTAAAGACTTGAGTCTTTAACACAACTAGGGTTTTCATAACTTCCGTAACTTTCGAGTCTTTTTTCAACTTAACTCCAGTGTTTACATCAGGTGATAACAACACTGCAAAAAGTTTTCTATTGTTGTGACAATAAAATAACTTGAGTTCACTGTTTTAAACTTGAATTTAAACTCGAATTAATTTTGTGCAAACAAAAACTTTCCTGGTATTTCATTGGTGTTTATACCATGATAAATGGAGTTATCATTATTGTCAAATGTTACTGTTATAATAAATAAGAGGACTACTCACGAGGTGACAAAAGCAACCAAAGCAAAGAAACCAAGGACAACTGGAAGCAATTCAAGATAGACAATTCCAGATGCCATCAGTGCCACTCTTATTGCTGGTATTAGTAAGCCAAATTTCTGGAATATAATAATTATTATATATCGATCAGTCAATCAATCAATCAATCATTTATTTTAACACGTTACGTCAAAGAGCTAAAAACTCGTTCAAAATATGAACGTGTATAAATAAATCTATAATAATTACAGCTTTATAACATTATTCAATTTTAAAAACAACTCAATAAATATATACATATAAAAAACTTGGTAATAAAAACATAAAATATAAAAAGCTAAAACCGACTAAAAAGTCAGATACTAAAAACGTGACTGGGAAAACTATAATACTCGTTCTAAAAACACTTAAAAGCTACAATCGTGCACTATAAGACACGTTCTAAGAAGCTGCAGTTGTGCAATTTACTTCTGAAGTCATTAGCATCACTTGAAAGACGCACTTGAGAAGGCAAACTGTTCCATAACGTAGTTAATGAATAAGTGAAAGAATTCTTCTTAAATTTAAGATTAAAGTTAGGTAATTCCAAATTCAAGCCCTCGCCTCTTAGCCTATACGGTGTATGCCTGTATTTAAAAAGGCTTCCAATATAACTTATAATTTATATTATAATTTATAATTTATTTATAAAATAACTAAGATAGTATGCATGCTCTGATTAGCTGAAAGGCATGTTTGCATGAGAGTATGTGAACATGGTTGTGACATCAAGGTGTTTTGCTTTCAGGTGCTAATCAGACAAGCACGAATTTGAAAAAGTTTTTCAAATAAAAACTCGACAAGTTTACTTTATTAACCCATAATTCCCTCGTTGGCTGAAACTTGGAACATCTTTATAAACATGCTGTATGTCAAATAATTAATGCTACACTTGAGATCTACAAATTGATTGACTGGGATTCTTAGATACCCGGTATTAAGTCAAATTTATTGAAAATACCAGACTGTCGGTCATTTAGTGTTTTGAAAACCTTGACCGGTTGCAGGCCTTACAGTTACAGCATAAAGGGTAAGCCTTGTTCAAGGTCTTGTTTGCTTTGTTCAAAGTTTTCTCTGACTGAGTTAGTTCTTAAAAGACACAGTGCTTCTCCTTTCCCTTTTTGCGACAAATTCCCATGATATCCCCGCGCATCGTTACTGTCCACGATTTTACAAAATTTTCAATTCCCCCACCTTCTTTCCTTTGAGCTTAAAACAATGTCGTGAATTTTCCCCTACCCAGGGGCAGAGAATCCAATCTATTCCCCTGTATTCCCCGGCATATTCCCCTGGTTGGCCAGGGCGTCTATCCCAAGGGCAAGCCGATGACATGTGAATAATACATATCCAAAAATATAAAATCTTGGTGACAGCCTTGTCCTTTATTACAACCCATAATGGCTGTCTTCAAAGGGAAACAGTCTATCGCAACAAGAAGATGGTTCGAATTCTCGCAGTATGTAGAAGAAGATAAGGGTCACATGGTCTGACCATCTAACCCCAATGTGTAGAACCGGCCAAGTTTGACAAAAGTTTGCACAGGTGTGTGTGTGTCTGGAGACCGAAAGCTACAGACTGTAAAAGCAATACTTTCGATTTCCAGTCGCTCCCTCTTACGCACCTGACACGTTAAAGGAAAACGAAAGTGAAAGATCAAAATTTCCTTTTTTGAGTTTCAAAAGAGAAGGAGAAGCAAGTTGAATCAATATTCAGGCAACGCGATCTAAACTTGTCATAGGTTCATACAATTAAAAACCAGTAGAAGGAAGAAAATGTTCTTACCTGATGAGCAAAGCAGAAGTATAACGAGCTATTTTCGAGGGTTTTATATTACGTTTTAGTATCGTGTATATCCCGTTTTAGCAGCTTGGTCGAATCTCAAGTTGTTAATGAATACTGCAGAGAATTATGGGAAGATTGCTCTGTGAGCGCGGAATCTCTTTCTCTACAGTCTCTACGGTGAAGAATTTTTCTGTCTTCGTCTTTTCGTTCTTTCTCCTCTCTGCTTTTGTGGTTACTTTCCATCCTCAATTAATTTAACCTCTTTGAACGTATTACTGCTTGAAAACAAAACGACAGCCAGCTGTTTTTGAGCACATAGTGTGGGGGGCTAGTGGGGGAGGGTCGGGACTGAGGGTACAAAAACAAAACAATGGGGGAAAGGAGGATTTTGCATATATCCCAGCATGCTTTGGTGCAATTTCGTTACGCTTGTTATGAAAATGGCGGGTTAGAGGCGGTCGTCTTTCCGGTAACGAGTGATTTTTAGCCTGCCATTTTGCCAATTTTGGCGTACTCCAGGTAAGTGATTTTACCATTTTTTACGAATGTCTCTTTCGAGTTTTCGTTAGATTTATTTTTTCGGCGCTTTATGGTCGTCAAGCCTTTCAATGGGAGTAGATGTAGTCCGGCCCGGGAGATAAACAGCTACTAATAAGTATCAGAGCGAGCTCCACTTTCCCTTCATTTTTATGGTTCTTTCTAAGTTTTGTTTTGCTTTGTTTTTTTTTCAATCACTTGACAACGAGAGCGTGGCTGGGTCCCCACGACCACGTGATCTGGATGGAAAATTGTTGTCGACTTTTTTTTTTTGGGGGGGGGGGCTTTTTGGTGATTTCTATGATAGCACTCTCAACAAAACTAACGAGAGCTAAAAACGGCCTTATCCTAACAAATAGCCACACCCACCATCTCCACCTAACCTGTTGGCATTCTGCCCGCTATAACAAAAATGGCCATGATGGAAAAAGATAGCACTACCCAGGAGGAGTACTCGGTTGTTCAAGTGAGGGGGGGGTTAAGGTAGCTGGGAAAATTTGATGAGCCCCAATAAGGGCGAAACAGCTGCCCATGGCTGCTGCCACTGCTGGGGTGATATGGTTATGCGCATGCGTAAGAGTACTGGCCACACCGCAGTTGGTACGTAAGCTTCAGTGTATAATTTCGTATTGTAGGAAAATTTAGCAAGTATCACTCACTCCCGGGGTATCACTGAATGTATGTCCTTAGTAATTAGTAACGTCTTTGGGAACTCAAAACAATCTGAGGATTCGTGGTAGTGCCCACTTATCACAGCGCACAGTTCTGCAGTAAAATAAAAAAAACACACTTGTTTTGCTGTCTTGTGTTTTCGTCTCTGTTGTCGTACCCTGGCTCGAGACGTCCGTTCTGAAACTACCTAGGGGGTTTGATAAGCCACGCCTCGTTGACTCGGCTTCGCCGCGAACCATCAGTATCGATTAGCAAAAAATATCCTCTGGAAGCCAGGGTACTGTTGTCCAAGATTGCTTCAACAGAATTATTAAAATGAACAGTAATCCCCTATTTCCCTCCGCCACCCCCCACCCACATCCGAAATCAAGCAAGGGCGAAGCCTGTCAACAGACCTTAGAGATCGCCGAGCTATCTGGGTGCTAGAAACTTTTAATGCGAGGTTTCCGGTGAAGGTCAAGTCAAGTCTTTACAGGGACAAGGCAAGATGACCAAGATAGCGCTGTCCACCGGATAAATCTATATCCCCCCGTCTCTATATCCAGTGGTTGGCGCAAGTGGCTTCCCTAATACTTATCCTATCCAGTGGATAGCACGTTTGAACAACCGGGGCCTGTTACCCAAGGTATCGTCGAGCGGGCGTATGAAAATAAGAACCGCGAGGCATTTATTCACCGCAAGCGCAAAGGGGAGGGTTGCTAAAAAGACAAAATCGGAGAATTTTCTTTTTTTTCCCTAGTGCGGATTGTCGGAAGGAAAAAAAGAAAAGCGTCTCAGGACAGGCCAACGCCAGAGCGAAGGCCAAAACGCGCCTTTTCCCCATCTTTGATTTGGGTAGGGAGACGGGGACTAAATCTCTAGTCTCATGTCCAAGATTCTAGCCTGTGAACGGCCCTTCAAGAAGGGAAAGGAGAAAAGATCAGACCTAACCTTCCTCGTGCCTTCTGTTCCTCCCATCGCTCGCTAAAAAGCTTAAGCCAGGCAGCAGAGAACCTTGTCCCTTGGTATCTTTGGTAATGTGGGGACAACATTTACAAAATGTCATTAAGAGAGATACGTTTTAATAAGAAAGTGATTCAGAGGTACAAATGTTTAAAAATTTAAGGTAATAGCCTTCAGCATACAACCTGCCTTATCTAATTTACTTCAAGTCTAACTATTTACCAGTTCTAAGAGTCTTAATTTTCAATTGCCGCCAATACAGTGAAGTAGCCATGGGGCAATAAATAGTGATCCTTTAGTTTGCTTTCTTTCTAGTCCTTTTGTTTTCTAAAAAAAGAATATCATATATGTACACACTATTAATTGCACCTGACAACCATAAAACGGATGACAGATACTCAAGGAGCTGACAACTCCCCTAAAATTCACTATTATCATATTACACCCAAGATTCACATCAGTGTAGTGGGAGCAACCCATGGAAAATATCTCTAAATTAACAGCATAACAAGACATTACAAGCCATTGATCAGTTATGACTGAGGTTGAAAAGTAGCAGCCAATTTAAATGAATTATTATTATTATTATGCTGGCAAAACGGAAAACCAGTTAAACCAAAAAATGAAAATTGTACTGAGGAGGCAAAAGAAGCCCTGGCCAACCAAGACTCTTTCAGTGCACGTTCACTCACTTGACGACCCTAATAAAGGCTGCAAAGGAGAATACTTATCTTGCGACTGTGTTGCTCGTTTTTTCCTACTTTGCAAGTATGCCCTCACACCATTGCTGCTCTTGCAGTCTAATTCCAGGCATGGGAAAACTTATGCAAGAAGGTTGGTTTAAATTGTGTAACTGCAGGGGCTAATAATGTAATAATTTTTATTTGAAACATAATTAGGCAAAATAAGCCTTGAAACTTAGTTGAAAACTGCTCTTAAGGTTAGATATTTTCACATGGGTGCTTTTGTAAATTTATTTCAAAATCAATTTTTATCTACACAGTTCATTTGAACATCACAACAATCTTTCAGTTAACCGAAAATTTCCTCGAAAAGGGAAAACAAAAACCCAGCGGCACAGTATAATAAATAATAATAATAATTTGTTATATAATACGAATAAGTTACTGATTGTAAAAAGTTGAAATAAAAATAGCTTAATGGTTCAATATTCCAAGGACTGATAACACATGAACATGTATAAAACCATACAGACTAGATTACAATATAATCCTCATGCACTGTCCAGTTATGTAAACACTTACAGCTGTAGAATGAAAGCCTATTCATTTGCATTACAGCAGTTTCTGCTTTAAGCATGAAAACAATAAGAAATTCCATATGGCAAAGAATGTTATGGATACAGGTGTATATGCAACATGTTATGTTGCAAATTCATCCAATGAATACTGCAGCTGAGTACTATGAAATTGGCAAATATTAAACTATAGTAAAATGACAATAAATATTTTTATTTCTATATCATGTAACATGAAAGGCCTTGTGTTAAATAAATATGAGTTTTTACTATCAATCGACAATGTAACTAAGGAAAGATTTTGAATTTCAATTGTAACTAGCCTATGCCACAGACAAAACTAAACCTCTGGTAAAGTCCGTCTGGGAACCAGCAACAAATCCTTGCTCTGGGTTCCCACCTGTGTACCATGATCTGAGTATGTAGCATGATCGCCTTTTTAACAAATTATTGTTGGTTTTACGATCAGGTTAAAGGGAAATTCAAAACGCATTTTAAGTAATTCATTAAGTCCATTTGGGTCCCAGAAAAAGGATTTTGGTGCTACTTCACAGACATTACTAACAGGGATAGATTACGTCTGTGATGGAGGCTAACTTCCAACTAGCTAACATTCATTTCATATTGAAAACATGGCCACCCACCCTAGATGTCAAATGACAAAGGTTATAATAATTATATAACACGTAAATTATTACATCCACATGTATCCTATACAATAACTATGGAGTTAAATAATTATTATTATCTACATCAACAGGAAAAAATTAACACCAAGCTGAAAATGAATTTAAAGGATCACTTACCCAAATTCCCTCAAAAAGAAAGGAGAATCGACTTAAGAAGACTCCTCTGGAAATAATGTATCAAGGAGCTCATCCACATTGTTTAGGACAACATCGGCCTCCTTTTCAAGGAATGTCTTACTACCTGCCCCACTGAGCACACCAACAGTAAGGCCCAGCCCTGCTGAGCGACCCATTGTGGTGTCAGCATATGTGTCCCCAATTATAACAGTCTGTGTTGGGCAGACATTCAACTCTTTGCAAATTTCAAGAGCAGTTTCAGGGTGGGGTTTGGGCTTTGTATCTTTGTCATCTCCACATACAATCTTATCAACCATTTCCATCAGTCCTAACCTGTCAAGAGCTGACATAGTGCCCTCCCGGCTATCTGCGGTGCATATTGCAGTCTTCACCCCCTTTGCCCTTAGTGTTTCAAAAATGAGTGGCAAATCACCCAAGGGTTGTAGCGTGTCATGACTTCCACTATCAAACTCCTTACAACAGTTGTTGACCAGCTTCTCTGCTCTGTCTCTGTTCACACCACAGTCGACTAGAACAGAGACAAATACTTTCATGATTTCAGCTATAGTAGCATGGGCCAGCAGACCTCCATCCGTGTAAGCGCGAGTCTTTGGACAGAACCCCACTTGTTGGTACAGTTTGTCTGCCAGATCCAGCCCAGTTGCTGCTTCAAGTTCACGTACATAGCTCTCCATCCATGGTATCCAGACAGAATCAACATCAATTAAGGTCCCATCCTTGTCAAATATGATAAGAGATGGATCAAGGGAGTCAGCAGATGCAGATGACCCAGAGCTCTGCCCATCACCAGCAAGGGATGAAAAACATGCGGAATAACCACCACGACGAGGAAGCAGTGGTCTTGCCCAAGGGGCATTACCTGCAGGAGGCAAGCAATATTAGCAAAACAAACAGGGGGGAAGGGACATGTCAAAAAGCCACCGATGACAAGACGGGACTTCTTGCACACACACTATCCTTTGACACCACCCAACACTCTCATGAGGCTTGCTGTGCTGTTGTAATGCACAGCCAAGCAAAATTTATTTTCTACCCTATGCAGGGAGGAGGTAACAATTTGCTTACCTTCCTAAACATGCAAAGGGAAAGTTTACTATAAAAATATATTAATATATATATATAATATATTTAAATATATTAAATATTTATTAATATCAATAAAGTAATAATTAGCAGCTATTACCAAAAAAATAAGACTGAAAAAGATGTACAAAACTGAAGGAGTGCACAAAGATAAAATGAGTTTTTGAGAATATTAAAAGATGAATATATTTAATATTATAGTCAATATTAGTAAAAATAATTGAGTTATTATTGTAGAGTTATTTTATTATTAAAATTTTGGCTAATTAGTTGTTTTACTCCTCCTCCCCACCAAACAAGATTAAAACCCTTTAATACCTTGTAATGTACGACCTTCTCTCCAAAGGTCCCTGTCAATGTATGGTTGTTTCAATGACGATGATCTGACTAATTGTTCTGCTTCGGGTGGAGGACCAAAGAGCTTGTTGTAATCATAAACATCAGTGCATTGCCTGTTGATAATTACAGGTCAGCACCACATAACAGAAGGCCTTCAACAAGCAGTGCTTGCAGGCCTTAAAGCATATAACTACAGTATTAATGGTAGTACAAGTGACCTTTATAGTATAACAACCTCCATCACAAAATATACCGGTGAAATACACTGTTATTATTCTGCAGAACAACAATAGCTCATCTAATCACAACAAAAATATATAGACAGCGATCATTAGAAACTTAACAAAATTATTATTCGTGACTCAGTCGAAATGACCAATCCAAATTAATGATTCTTGCAAATACCGGTATATCCAAAGAGGTTGTTAATTACAGCACAACATACTTACCTTACACCCTCATAACAGTGCCTTGACCCCCTTCCAATTTAGTACTAATCAAATTTACATCAACATGTTTTGGATAACAGCAAAGTCAAAATATAAGTTGATAGAACAATGCTTCAAGTGACTTCTGATAAACTGCTACAGGTAGAGATTCTCCTTCCAAAATTTGCCTTTTAAAAAGTACACATGAAGTCCCCTATGACTAAAAAGCAACTTTTAAAGAAAACTAAATGACCATTTGATGCATGGTGCCATATTTGGAAAATAAATGTAAGCTCACCCCATCTTACATGCATTTTGAATAGCAACAAACAGCAAGTGCACTTTTCAAGTAATAATAGGCATGTTACGGCACAAATACAAACGACTATTCATTTACAAAGCTCTTCAGAAAAAAACTTGAGCTGAAAAATGCTCAAACATTATACAAATTTAACATTACAGTGTTATCACAATCTACAAACTTTCCTGACAGCAATGATCAGGTAATATTAAAAACGGTGCAGGGCTTTTCCTAAGTGCTGGTTGTTTATAAGTGCATTGTTCTTGGTGTAAACCCTCCTTAACCCTGTTCTACATTTTCCTCAAAACAAGCACAGTCCAGATTTGATTTGCACATTTTCAAGCAGAATGTCACTGGTAATTTGAGTAGTATGTTTTAATGAAGTTATAATGATTTTGGGATTATTAAATTTGTAAAGTCCAGAACTTTATGCTCTTACTAAAAACCCTGCTCATGGCTTTACAATCTGCAAGACAAAGTGTTCTAATTTACAACGTTGTCTGGATTATTTTTATTTTAACTCCTCTGGGAATCTTGTTCAGGAAGGTTGTAACATACCATGGTTTACCTAAAAAAGTTTTAAAGTGAAAAAATTCTGTGAGAAATTGCAACCTGAAGCAGTTATTGCTTGAAAACATTGTAGAAAAACAAATTAGTAACATTGAAATATATTCAGATTGTACCAATTAGAAGAAAACAGATAGATGTAATATAGAAAATTTAGATGTTAGGAGTCAAAAATAAGAATTGATCTTGCCTATTAAGTTACACTGTTGTGAAGTAGGTGAATTGCACCAAAAAGAAAGAAAGAATTTATTTTGAGAAAACTTGAGCACTGCCACCGACAAGCAATCTTTAAGCTGAATTTCTATTACCAAAAATATGTTCTAAAGAGCTGTTATAAAGCTCCACATTTGCTGAAGCACTTCGTTTCCTTTCAACATAACTTGATAAAACTTGGCCAAAACTCATCATAGTGTAAGCCTTTATTACACTTAAAGTGCAACTGAAACAAAAATTGCATTAAGTGTTTTTACTTTTACTACTTAAAAATTAATAGTTTTTTACCAGGGCTTGATCTGCTAACCATGTGATGCAATGCAATGTAAGTCTAAGAAATTTGCAACTGTTTACGAGAAAGCCAAAGTTTGCTTTCCCCTTTTTTTGCCCCCAATATTTTTATTCTTCAATTCCACTTCTACTTGTGCCTTATCTGCATTGGGATATTTGGAACTGATGCTTTTCTCTGTTAAAGGCTTTTTGGTACGGAATAGTTGTTTGCTTTAAAAATATCCCACACACAGAGTTGTTAGCTCTTCCATGCTTCACCTGCAAACTGTGTGACATCATGTGGTAGAAAATGCATCCTTGGTGGGGAAGCAACATGTTGCTCCATTTGGATAATGNTAGAAAATTTAGATGTTAGGAGTCAAAAATAAGAATTGATCTTGCCTATTAAGTTACACTGTTGTGAAGTAGGTGAATTGCACCAAAAAGAAAGAAAGAATTTATTTTGAGAAAACTTGAGCACTGCCACCAACAAGTCATCTTTAAGCTGAATTTCTGTTACTACAAATGTGTTCTAAAGAGCTGTTATAAAGCTCCAAATTTGCTGAAGCACTTCGTTTCCTTTCAACATTAAACTTAATAAAACTTGGCCAAAACTCATCATAGTGTAAGCCTTTATTGCACTTAAAGTGCAACTGAAACAAAAATTGCATTAACTGTTTTTACTTTTACTACTTTAAAATTAATAGTTTTTTACCAGGGCTTGATCTGCTAACCGTGTGATGCAATGCATTTATAATAATCAAATGTAAGTCGAAGAAATTTGCAACTGTTTACGAGAAGGCCAAAGTTTGCTTTCCCCTTTTTTTGCCCCCAATATTTTTATTCTTCAATTCCACTTCTACTGGTGCCTTATCTACATTGGGATATTTGGAACTGATGCTTTTCTCTATTAAGGGCTTTTTGGTACGGAATAGTTGTTTGCTTTAAAAATATCCCACACACAGAGTTGTTAGCTCTTCCATGCTTCACCTGCAAACTGTGCGACATCATGTGGTAGAAAATGCATCCTCGGTGGGGAAGCAACAGGTTGCTCCAATTTGGATAATGGAGACATTAAGATTCACGTTTATGCCAAACGGTAAACATCAGATTCAAGTTGAAAATTTCTCAGAATAGAAAATAAGCAGATAAAAACTGTCCAGAAAATTCTTATGTATAAAACTGGTGTGAAACTACTTATTTTTTAGTTGAAGTAATAAACAGTTAAAGACAATTAGGGAAAAAACTTGGTCACGTGGTACAAATTCAGGTTGGCCATTTGGCATAAACGTGAATCTTAATCTCTCTAATATAGCCAAAACAAAACTGAAAAATCCCATTGACAAATATTTCCTATGACATTAAAAAGGTTATTTTACATATTAGTTTAATCTTAAACTTATTATAGCTCTTTAACCTGACCAATAATATTGGTTTCACTTCGTCCTGAGACTAGCAGTAAACCAAGAAAACTGAAACTTTCACAACAATGTACAATGCACACATGATCAAAAATATTGTTAGCCAAAAAATTCATCAACCTACTCTGAATTCTTTGTTACAAGTACAAGTCTTCCATCATTGTTTGAACCAAACCCAAGGCTTTGATGCCACACACATTGAGCTGACAAGCCTACAAATCAAAAGGTAAACAGGTTAGCTTTAGACAGACATGTGCTACATTGAATTTGGCTTTACAGACTACTCACAAACAGTGCTATTTTCTAAAATAAATGCCCCTGGCATTATTATTTTATTTTTCATAATATTTGCATAGTGGACCTGGCTAGCTGGTTCTTGTATAAAGTATGAATTTTTTCTTTGACATCTTGGTTTTAGAACTGCTGGCTTGTGAGTTTAGGCGGAAGTCTAACTATAATTTTTTTTTAACCAAAACCCTGCCCACTTGACTAATGGAGCTATTCCCAGTGCATATATTATTTTTACTTTCTGGCAATTTTTAAGAATTTTCCAGCTTTTACCCAAAGGCTAAATTAAGTTCATGTCATGTTGCACACTTCAAACATGATGACAACTTGCACTGGCCATTGATACTGACACAAGACTGACCTTAATCCAATCTACAGGTAGCTTGTAAAACTACACAAGTTTTCCAATCAGATAAAAGCTAGTGCTAAAGTACAAGTTTTAAGTACTAAAGTAAAGCGATTTCAAAAACCAAGCAAGAATCAAACTTTTAACTGATGATGCCAAATCCAACAAAAGTAAATTGAAAGTCAACATTCTGACAGTTTTTCATTTTCACTAGCCAGTTGGGAGTTGTCCATTTGATTAAAGGTACAAGAACAATACAAGAAACTTCATTTAAAGCCAAGATGTTATGTCATCAGTTTGGACTTTTTTGTTCTCTGCATACACAAAGAACCAGAAGAATAATAATCCTCTTAATACCTAAACAGCAAACACCAAAATGTGAATCCAATTTTGCCTATAAAATGATAAATGATGCAAGTTATAAGCATTACCTGAAAAAGAAGGCTGTGTTTTTATCGATTTCCTCAGACACCTGCTTTGAACTTGGAGAAAACTTGAGACTTTTCTTGTACATCCACGAAGAGCCATATTCTTTTAATCCAATGCAACAAAATCAAACTGCGGCAAGGAAGATGTATGAAAGAACTCTGGTCAACAATTATTTATTCAATGCGGTCTACAAACTGGCCTTAATCATGCATACGGTAATTAAGTTACCGGATATAAACAAAACGCTTGAAATAAACAAATTGAGATGTTGTGCAATAAAATATTCGCTGATCGAACAAGCTCAGAAATTCCAAAGTTTCCACAGTGGTCCAAGACGCGTTCCTATAGCAAATCATTCCAAGCGGCCCAGCGACTCAGAAAACGTTTATTTTTCGACCGACACGAACAAGGTGGTACCAAGAATTGTTAGCATAAAAATTTNAACAATACAAGAAACTTCATTTAAAGCCAAGATGTTATGTCATCAGTTTGGACTTTTTTGTTCTCTGCATACACAAAGAACCAGAAGAATAATAATCCTCTTAATACCTAAACAGCAAACACCAAAATGTGAATCCAATTTTGCCTATAAAATGATAAATGATGCAAGTTATAAGCATTACCTGAAAAAGAAGGCTGTGTTTTTATCGATTTCCTCAGACACCTGCTTTGAACTTGGAGAAAACTTGAGACTTTTCTTGTACATCCACGAAGAGCCATATTCTTTTAATCCAATGCAACAAAATCAAACTGCGGCAAGGAAGATGTATGAAAGAACCCTGGTCAACAATTATTTATTCAATGCGGTCTACAAACTGGCCTTAATCATGCATACGGTAATTAAGTTACCGGATATAAACAAAACGCTTGAAATAAACAAATTGAGATGTTGTGCAATAAAATATTCGCTGATCGAACAAGCTCAGAAATTCCAAAGTTTCCACAGTGGTCCAAGACGCGTTCCTATAGCAAATCATTCCAAGCGGCCCAGCGACTCAGAAAACGTTTATTTTTCGACCGACACGAACAAGGTGGTACCAAGAATTGTTAGCATAAAAATTTCGGTTGCGAGTTTCGCGGCGTAATAACTTTTCAGATTTTCATTGTACTAAAAGCAGAAAGCGGAATTACTTCTGTCAGGTAAAAAAAACTTGCGCCTTTCATATCAACAAAATATTCGAGGTAGAAATAAGGTACATATTTTCCGCTCTGAAACCGCGCGAAAATAAAATAAAACTGGATGAAGTTCTGAGAATCTCAAGCTTGAGCTTAGTACACCTGGACGCGAGATCTCTCATTGTAGAACCAAAAACCACAGAAAGAACTGTAAAAAATAATCATTTCCCAATAAAACGAAGTATGTACTTTTCTAAATTTATGAAAAAAACTGTTTACTGAAAGCCTCGGCGGCAGCATTCGAAGATACAAAGGTCAACTCTACGTTAACCGAATTTCTGCGGGTTGACAAGGAAAACTTGACGGGGACAAGCAAAAGAATGTTCGAACTTACCTCGGCTGTTCAATATTGCGTGATATAACGAAAAAAGTGCGTAAAACCGGCAAAAGTTCTGTTTTCTTAAAGTCCTATAAACGAAACATTCCCACCACTTTCCGCCATGAAAGTGATGCCGTAATGAGCCGGCTTTCGATTATAAAGCAAAATTTCGTCACGTGTTGATAGCGTCATCACTAACAGGCAGAACCGGTTTTTCCTGTTTCGTTTTCACGTGCTCATGGTCACACCATCAACGATATCACCCCATCCCAGCGAACACAGACGTATTTCCGGTCGTCGCTTCTCTTTTGAAATTAAAAAAAAAATGGAAAGGTTTAGATTTTAAGCGGTTCTCTTTTTATTTTCCAATTCCTTCTTTTATCATTTATTCCCGCAATTTAATTTGGTTGGCTGCTAGTTGCGGCTAAAAATGGCTAGCAATAAGCACACTTTTCAATTTCTTTTCCTTGTTTACTTTATTATTATTATCATTAGAGAAAATACGAATGAGGTAAACGTTGTACGTCTGATCCACCCCTTCATGACCTTCATAATCCTTCATGGGCCCTTCATGCAAGCCGCGGTGAAATTTTGCATTTCAAGCCGACCCGCGCGTTTCATCCGCCCGTTAAATCGCATGGCTACCCTGACTTTTACAGAGAAAAAATACAACAACAATAAAGATGATTCTTTCTTTCGACTGAATTTTAATGTCTTTCTTAACGTAGATAACAGAGAAAGAGCTGGAGCGAGAGATAAAAAACAAAGAGACCAAAACGTGAAAATTTTATAGCGGCGGTGAGAAGATGAGAGATGCTAGCGGCCAGCAAGGTGAAAATGGCTAATGAGCGGCAGCGAAAAAAAATATTAACAGGAACACATACGACATCAGTCTTCCATCGTGTAGCTAGGAAGTAGGCCTAGCTACAAATCCGGATATTTTTTTAGATATTTTAAGAAACTTATGGCCCGATCATAGTTTAGAAAATTACGATGTATTATATAAGGAACAACATTGAAAAAATGATTAAATTTAGGATTTTGCTATGGTTACTAAATTACTTTTATGAGTTCACACAAGTTTTTTTCTTTAAAAATTGAGATGAAATCTATCTTGAGGCTCAATTAAGTGTCAACAGTGGCCCTGTTCAGCGGTTTTCCTCACGTATATTTTATCCCATGGACTAAAAGCGAGAAGTCCAAAGACTACTGCAAAGCTGATTCAGAACAACGTGTGTTGTTTTTTCATACCAATATTTCGGCTGGCGATACCAGCCTTCTTCAGGTTTCCAGATGCTAATGAGCCTATGTAGGAATCACAATATTATATAAATGGGGAATGTCGCAATAAAGATTGTTTAAAAGAGATCGAGAGGCGGAAATGACGTACAACACCAAAAAAACTAGAGAAAAAAAAAAACAAGGATATCGTCACGGCGGTTTAGGCCA
>CALNXI010003921.1:0-12500 GCA_942486025.1 Porites evermanni
TTCATTGAATGTACAACTGTAGTGAGCAGCTTTTTCATTATTCGTCAGGTAAAACCTAAACCAGGAAAGAACACATCTCTAAAGAAGTTTCACTCTCAATATTATGTGAATGGCAGTGAGTGTGATTTGACAGGCAAAGCAAGAGAAACACAAATCAAGGTATTTTGCATCATGACTGTTTTAACTCCAATATCAACATACATATTCTCCAGACTGATCTCCATACATTTCCTAGAGAATTAGTGACGAGAATTATATTAAAGAGCTTGAAAAGGTTTTCCCTTTTGTGATCATGTCATTAAATCTTTTAAACTTTTCTCTTGACTCTGTATTATTATTGTTAGAAGAAAATTGATTTTGGTCATAAAGGTTTAAATTTTTAAAACCAAATGATGATGGCCAAGAATGTCTTAATAAGTGACAGATAAGTCAGTAAGTTCAGTGTTGCTACTTTTCCAAAGTCTTTGCATTTGAAACGATGTTAGAGATACTTCAAAAATCGTTTTTGTAGTAAAAAACATACACTAGGTAGCTTTTACATACCATCTCTTATTTGGTCAGCTGTACATTTGTTTTCTCAACTCTAAATTCACCATCAGTTCTTTATGTTGTTGTTTATTTAAGATTTTCTGTGAAGAAGGCAGTGCAGACCTTGTTTTAAGAGTAGATGAGCCGTCATCATGTTTCTATGTGA
Source organism: Porites evermanni (assembly GCA_942486025.1). NCBI lineage: Eukaryota > Metazoa > Cnidaria > Anthozoa > Scleractinia > Poritidae > Porites > Porites evermanni. The sequence goes on from CALNXI010003921.1 coordinate 695, forward strand.
TCACAGTTTACACTGGCAAGCTGTGCAAACACAGCCTGTTCAGGTCATCAAATGCACAGGAACCCCAGCCTATCACCTGCTCACCTGCCCTATCAGAAGATCGCTATAAGATTTACATCGAAAAAGTTGGTGAGTGAAACTGTTTACAGGTTACTTTTTCTGTGAGTGGTGTTAATATGAATGTGTAAAATCAGATCTTTATGATGACAGATACAGAGAAAAGTAATTCACATCTCTATATGGGAGATTCTGATATTATGCTTAAACCTACATTGTACATGTACTCAAAAGAGTGTCCAAAGTCAAACTAATTATTCCACATTTGATAGTTAAACAAGGGCTTGTGATATGATCAGGCCTCCTGGTACGTGTGATGAGAATCAGAAATTATGCAGCATTTTCAGGGTAACTTGTATGAAGAGAAAGGCCTGTTGCATGATAAATTACCGTATTTTCTCGAATAATCGCCTCCCTCAATAATTGCTCCCCTTTGATGGAACTATTTGAAATAATCACCTCCCTTGAATAATCCCCCCCCGCCCCCGTCACCATCTGCTCTTTTAACACCTCCCAGTCCCTGTTAAGATGAAGGGGAATCTGATCCAGCAAAACTTATCAGTGATGATTCAAGCTCCGAGAATTTATTTAAGGAACCAAATTTGGAACACTTTAAAAGGCAATGTTCAATTTATTTTATGTGATAATGTTTTGATTTAAGGGATAATAAAACAAAATATTTAACGCACGACTTCCAGTGAGCAATATTTGAAATAATCGCCCCCCTCGAATAATCGCCCTGGCTATTATTTGAGGAAATACGATACACACAAATTATGCAATTTTTTCTCACACAATGGACCTTTCTTTTCCCACAATCTGCCCTGAAAATACCCCATAATTTCTGATTTTTTTATTGCACCCTTTCAGAAGCTCTGTTAATCCTTTAAGCCCTAGAAGTGATCCGCTTCAAATTTCTCATTGTAATATCACTGCTTTATAAAACAGAGTGCTGATGAGAATTGAAGACATGATCACACAAGAAGAATCTAATTATTGATACTTCAACAAAATTAATTATCCCCACTACTTCTATTGAAAACGTATAGGGATAACGAATGAGAATTTGAATTTTGATATTAGTGTTTAAAGGGTTAAACATTCTATAGGCAAAATATTAAAAACATCTTTGAAAATTGCAGAATCCAAGAAAAAGGCTAAAGAAGAGGCCGAGGCGGCCAGACTTCAAGCTCAGAAAGCGAGAGCTGCTGCTGCAGATCTTGATGCCGAAGATGACATAGAACAAGACGGAGATTCCACTGTGAAAAGGAAGAAGCGATCCAAACGTAGCCTGATTTGGCCATGGGAGGATCCAGGGGTTGAAAGCGAAGATGAAGTGTGGATTGATGGTAGGATTGAGGACAGTAAGCTTGATGTGCATCGATATGACCTCACCAAAGGCCAGAAAACCAACGAGAAAGGTGAACGCTCGGAAGAAGGGCTTAGCATCATGAGCCAGNAATATCACTGCTTTATAAAACAGAGTGCTGATGAGAATTGAAGACATGATCACACAAGAAGAATCTAATTATTGATACTTCAACAAAATTAATTATCCCCACTACTTCTATTGAAAACGTATAGGGATAACGAATGAGAATTTGAATTTTGATATTAGTGTTTAAAGGGTTAAACATTCTATAGGCAAAATATTAAAAACATCTTTGAAAATTGCAGAATCCAAGAAAAAGGCTAAAGAAGAGGCCGAGGCGGCCAGACTTCAAGCTCAGAAAGCGAGAGCTGCTGCTGCAGATCTTGATGCCGAAGATGACATAGAACAAGACGGAGATTCCACTGTGAAAAGGAAGAAGCGATCCAAACGTAGCCTGATTTGGCCATGGGAGGATCCAGGGGTTGAAAGCGAAGATGAAGTGTGGATTGATGGTAGGATTGAGGACAGTAAGCTTGATGTGCATCGATATGACCTCACCAAAGGCCAGAAAACCAACGAGAAAGGTGAACGCTCGGAAGAAGGGCTTAGCATCATGAGCCAGAAAATACAAAGAAAGAGAGAAGAAAGGTAGTGTTTATGTAGCCTGTAGTGCAGGCATTTTCTTTGGGTGCAAAAATGTTAGTACTTGCAACCACTAAGTTGAACCACAGTAAAGCTTCGGTAAAAACGTGCAACTTGTTTTGCAAAATTGCTGCTGAACAAGTTGTAAGTAACAAAGCTGTTGGCAACCTGATTTGTCGCAAGACAGGTTTGATATGGGTGGTAAAACACGCAACATCGCTATTCAACTCGTTTTGCAGCGTTGTTGTGTAACAAGTTGCATTAATTTTCCGTACCTTAAGATTATGAATTCCGAAAAACGGAGACGAGCTGAGGCAAGTCAAAAGGAGTGAGTGAGGTGGGAGGGTAGGGAGGGAGAGAAGAAGAAACACCATTTTTTCTCCCCTCCACCTCCCCCACCTCCTTCTTTCACCCTAGCGCCCACCCTAATGGGTTGTAATATTTTACTTTCCCGAATCTTCGTCTGCCTTAATGTATAGATTTACCCAGGGCTAAAAGCGAAGCTCCGGTTAATACTTATAAACAAAAAAATTTAAATCGTCTAATGTTAAACGGGGACGGCAATGAAAATGGCATCAAGATCAACAGATCTAATTAGCAAAAAACCAAATTGCACGTGCGGCACACTATTTTTTTCTAATTAGCAAAAAAACAATTTTGCACGTGCAGCACGCACTTTTGTCTTACTTTGTCGTTGTTTTGCATGACAACAACGCTGTTTTGTACGACTAAAACATCAAACTTCCTAGTTACACGTTATTTTTATGGAGGAATTGTCGTATGTGCTTACCCAATATTTTTTTCCTGTGTCCATGTTCTCTTTTATTTTTCACTGGCCCTCATTTACACCTTGCTGGCCGCTCCGTTCTGGCCGCTAGCAATTCTCATTTTCTCACCCTCTCTTTGAATTTTCATGTTTTTCTTCCTACGAAATTCGTCTCCCTCGCTCTAGCTGTTTCTCTGTTATCCATGTGAGTGTCAACACCAATAATAACGTCGAAAAAGACACGACTTTGTTGTTGTTTTTTTCTTTCTAAAAGTCCGGGTGGCTAGGCGATTTCCTTCCAAGTAAAACTCCATGAGCGAGCAAGTTGAGGCGAATCCTGCGTTCTGATTGGCTACCAGTGAGCGGCGAGCAAAATGGACCCATCATTTCCCGCCTTTTTCCCGCGAGAAAAAATTCTCTCTTTTCGTCTCGCTCACCAAATTAACAAGCTTGGTCAATAACGCAAATGTAAATCTCAGTTCCATTTGGTATACTTGCAGCGTACATTTATCATCTCTCTCGTTTCGTCCTTAAGAGGGAATAACGTTTGAGGTTTCTGCTTTTGGAGGGTTGTTACTTTCGGGTTGTTGCTCGTCTTTGTTTTCGGGTCTCTCTTCAGTCTTTCCATCGCTCCAAGACCCAAGGAACCAAATTGAGTGTCATTACTTTCGGGACTTGGTTATGACTTAGGTAACAAAAAGTTAAACAGCCCATTTTTCGGAAAGCTTTTTAGTATCATGGGGTTAGAAGGAAGGAAGTGCACACGGGCATTGGAAGAAGATTTCCATGGGAATTTTTGAGTTAACCCTTCATGGTCTTTGATGCTTTACTTCGTCCTCCTCGACTGAATTGTGCTCATTCTGGTATGGTTTGAAAGATCTCTTCACCTTGCACAAGTTAGATGATAAAATTGTCCTTGACCTTTGAAACTGACCATGTCACAAGCGGCTCAATGGACGTGGTCTGCATTGGCCGTTACAGGTGGTTCTCTAGCGGTAAATGGGTTAACAAAAGCCTTTCTAGCGCTTTAATCACAATGTATAGATTTTTACGGTTGCATCTTGTTCCTTTATTTTCATAGGAGAAAAGAAAACGTGGAGGAGAAACAGAAAGGAGATGATGGTGATGATATAAAAGAAAACGAAGTGGAGATAAAACAGCACGGAGAGAAGAAAGCCCAGACTGAAGATGATGAAGCCAAACAAAAGGATTCAGTTACTATAAAACAAGACAACGGCAAAGACAACAAGGAAAAAGATTCGGTAAAAAGGCTGCCTCTTAATACATTAGGGACAAGATTTCCAGTGAGAGGATGGGGGGGGGAGATTCTTATTTACGATACGCTGATGTTTAAACCCCCCCCCCCCTCGTGGGGCTTACTGCCCTTTCAACTGAGCCATGCCATGGACGCCCAGTTGGAGCAGATAAATTTGTTAATTTCATCTGAACCCGTGATAGGAGTGGAACATAGTATGAAATGATAATGTGGGCTGCAGAAATACAATCATATCATTTAAATTTGNCCCCCCCCCTCGTGGGGCTTACTGCCCTTTCAACTGAGCCATGCCATGGACGCCCAGTTGGAGCAGATAAATTTGTTAATTTCATCTGAACCCGTGATAGGAGTGGAACATAGTATGAAATGATAATGTGGGCTGCAGAAATACAATCATATCATTTAAATTTGTACTTCCACAGTACACGTTGTCATCTTCATTTTAAATATCAATACATATTCAGCTGGCTATTTTACAAGCGTGGTAGAGGAGTTTAACGCGGGACTACCGAGAACAAATCGGGCTAGTGGTTAGGGCGGAACTTAATCTCGGGGCTTCCGGTTTAAAGTCCGGCACTCTAACCACTGGGCCATGCTGCCTCCAAATTAACCACCATTTTGGTGATGTCATCTTGACTTAGTACCTGAACCAGTGTCGGTCGAATCTTTATTTACTCGACTGGGCATTCCATAGACTTTCCAAAAAGTCCTTCTTCGGATTTCATATGGCGCGGGACCTCTCGCGACTTCGTCGCTCGCGGTCGGCCGCTTTGCGGCCGAAAAAGGCTCGCTCCGCTAGCCAAGAGGTCGACTTGTAGCAAGTCTAGGCATTCCAATAAACCATTGCTTTGTTTTTATTGTCCAGGAAAAAGACAGTGCATCAGAGGATCGTGGAGAAGACAAGGCTACCGCCCCAGCTGATGTGGACAAGAAGATCGAAAAAGAGGAACCTAAAAAGGAAGTTGATCCCTTGCACGAGAAATGGAAGGCAAAGATGGAAGACACATTGCGAGAACTCAGGTCCACCCTAAAAGGAAAGCTTGTCCAACTAGGAATCGATCCTGAAGGTGATTCGACAGTTAACCTATTCTGAACGTCCTACGGATTTGACTACAGTGGAACCTCGATATAACGAACCTCTATATAACGAAGTCCTCGGTACAACGAACGATTTTCTTTACCCCAGAAATAGTAAAATATATGAAAAAGAACTTCTCTATAATGACACCTCGCTATAGCGAACACGTTTTGCCAGTCCCTTAGCCTTTCGTTATATCGAGGTTCCACTGGATATGGATTTAGACAAAGGAAAGTTCAACCCCCATTATGGGCGGCTTGTTGGAAATTTGAGTATGAAACGTATGGGCCTAAAAATATTCATAATAATAACAGTAATAATGATAATTCGATTAATTTCGATCTTCTTGTCCTCTAGATTTTATAGAGTATCAGAGTTTGATGTTATTCTAAATAGGCTTTTAGTAGAGATAACCACATTATGATGGCCTCGTTTAGGTATATAAGAGATAATGAGAGCATAAAAACTGAATAATCTTTTAAATAAGCTTCTAGTAGGGATAATTATATCATCATGTCTTTGCGTAGGTTTTACAGAGTATAAAAATTTACTAATATTCTAAATTGGCTTTTTCAGTAGACAGATTCATATTATTATGCATATTAGGATTGTATTAGGTTTCGTACCGACCTTTTTTTACTCCTAAGTATAGCTTCCCAAGTGGTGTAGGTTACGTTATGCGCCCTATTCTACTCATAATGTGGACAACATTCCAAAGTTTTATACTGCGAGATGATAATAATAATAATAATAATAATAATAATAATAATAATAATAATAATAATAATAATAATAATAATAATAATAATAATAATAATAATAATAATAATAATACACTTTATATTTAAAGAGCGTTGCACTGAATAGTTATAAAAACTAATAAACTTGAGGCACTCTATCTAAAATTAAAACGAAAATAAGATAGCATGCATACAAAGTGTAAGTAATTCAGTAGGAGCTGTGATACTTGTGGTCCTCTGAAATCAGGCTTTTTAATTTTTTTCACCTATCTCTTGTAATTTGTATTTTTACCAGTATTAGACCAGAAATTCAAAGAAAAACTTGGAACAGCTGGGAGCGACAAAATCTTAAACGATAAATCTTCAACCGCCACACGAGTTGAATCGTCAACTGGCACACCTAAGGCGGACGGAGAAGCTGATGACGAGGAAACAGAAGAACCCGAGGAAGAAGAAAAGCCAACACAAGAAACGGAGAAACAGAAAAAGACTGCAACAAAAGAACCGTTTTTGAAATCCTTGACAGACATAGCTAAGGTATCGTAGCTTTTTGTAGTTCTTCTCTAGTGTAATTGTCATATTTACTGCTGACTGAGGGGATGCGTGAATGGTCGGACTGTGTTCTAACTTTTGAGTCTGTAGACGAAATCCTTTAATGTTTCCATTCTAAAACCTCTTTTGCAGTACTTAGTTTCGCAATGGGAAAATTGTTTGTTGGTATTTTATAAGAAACGATCTAGGCGAAGAATTTTGATTCAGTTGGGTTACCATAAATTCCCTAAATCACAATGACTGTAGAGATTTTTGACAGCTAACAGATGAAAGAACGATCCAAGTAGTTCCGTGTTCTGCTCAAAAAATGACATGCGTCTTAAACTGTCTGGTAGACGGTTTTATAGTACAGTGTAAGTCAACTTTATTTATCTTTCTTGCATTATATCAACATTTGGGATCAAAAGATGCAAAATTCTGTTTTGAGCAAACATTTCATTCGATCTCATCTGCTGTTACGAAATACAGTAAGTCAGTGTAAGAGATCATCAAAACACGCGTGACATCACGCTACCTCGAACACTACGAATGGTCCGCCTGTGATTATTCATTATTGACTCCAGGAAGGAAATCCAGAATCCAGAGTCCTTGAGATTTTTGCTGTGGAATCTGGAATCCTGGGCTTTGGAAACCGGAATACAGCTCAAGGAATCCAAGAATCGAAAATCCAGACTCCACTGACAAAGAATCCGGGACAGGCCTTTTGCCAGTTAGTTGATCACGTGATAAATTTTCTGTAAACACGAAAACAGTTCGCTTTTAAAAAATTTTGTTAGCATGATCTGAAAGAACATATGAAAATTAGGTAACGTGCAAATTTTCAGCCGTATATATCAAAAGTATCTGTCGCCGAAATTATAAATAAAAAAAAAAGTAAACAGATAAGTTAATCAGTAAATAAAATAACTATATTTGTCTAGCAGCAACCATAGTTACATTGCTTTCTTATTCCGACACCTTCTCCGTTACAATATAAGAACATGTTTTATTTATCAGGCTGAACTGGTTCTTATATATATATATGGTGCTTTATGGGTCAAATTTCAGCCTGATGTTCTAAATCCATTTTTTCTTATATGCGGGAGTTTACTGTACTGCAAAAGGCCTATCCACAGCGTAGAATCCAAAATCCAATACTGTCTTCGCTAGGACTCTATTTTAATACATGAAATTATCTGTACTACTAGTTCTTAAATAATGACATGATGAAAGAACTATTGGATGCTGCCGCCGAGACACAAGCTGAAATGGAGAGACAGTTTAACAAAGAAAGAGCTCTAATGAAGAGCAATGTGGAAGAAATGAGGGCGAAAATCAGGGAGATTGAAGATGCAGAGGCGATGAGTGAAGTAAAGAATGAACAGCTTAGTCAAACGATGAGCAAGATTAAAGCGTCCATGGATCGCTTTGAAAAAACTAACGAGTAAGTTACTTGTACTGCGAGCTCTGACTTTTCTTATGGAAAAAAATGACCATTAGCAGGGTTCAATCCAAAATTTATCGTTTGGGGGAGTAGTCCCGAGTCGCCGAAAGGTCACGAACTTCTTAGGGTGGTCNGTCCCGTTCTTCGTAGGGTGGTCCGGGGGATCCCCACCCCCCACGTAAGTTTTTTTGAAGTTTAAGTGGGCTGAGATGCAATTTTGTGCTTTGTGATATACAATATTGATTGATTATTTTAACAATATGGTTAATTTTATATAAAAATGAAAACAAATATTGTTTTTTGTGGGAGGGGGGGGGGGAGGAGCTTCTACCCCTTAAATACCCTAGATAGAACCCTATTCAGGTAACATACAACCAAGCTTTGACTTCGTCCCTTTCCCCTTGGCGTTATCTTGTACTAGCTTCACGAGTTATTGTGGTTCAAGTGGTTTTATTTTCAGCTGCACCCTACCTAAACATATCCCGCTCAACAGAGTATTTACCATTTTCACATAGACCATAATGCACCTTGTTCACCCCCCCAAATTTTGCGTAACCATTGTCTTCGATTTCTCTTCGGACGACTTTAATACCCTGGAGAAATTGGAAACAATGGTTATGCAACATTTGAGGAGGTGAACAAGGTGCAAGGTGCAAGTCTGTTTGAAAATGGTGAATTCTTTTTGCCTCTATAACTCTGAAACAGGGTGTAAAAATAAAACTTTATTTCCAGAGGAGGGGCTTATGTTTTAGTTCAGTTTGACTCAGGGATAGGATGGAGTTTTTCCCCATATTTCCTGATTATTCGTGGTCAAACTCTGTTGCGAAACTACGCTCTTATCGTCGTCCAGTGCGTTCTTCTTACGTAAGCTATAATGTGTACAATTTTTTGCTGCCTGAAAAAGGTTTCCTATTTTTAAAATTATTGTCAGAAACAGGGTCGCAAATTCATCTCTTTTTGTCTGGAACAGGTACAGTCTCAAAAGCTTAGCGGCACATGCGCATACATCAGGGAGTACCCCCAGGCACTACCCCGCTACTAATAATAACTACAATACTCGTCACACTTGTGTGCGTTTCCCCTTCCTCAATGTTGATTTGGGTATTACAGTCGTTTCGGTGCTCCAAAATACGCGTTACTCTGAACATTGGGGAAGGAGAGGGGCACATTTGAATGAAAACAAAGGTATGAAGAGTGAATGTAAGAAATTTGGAGAAAATTCAAGAGAAACGGCTTCTGTTTCAACGATTTTTGACGAGTATTGTAGCCCCTCCCAGGTATCACTTCATGATAGCAAGCACGGGGAACATACTTATAGCACAAAGTCAAGTTACCCCTTAGGAGGGGCTTATATTTTAGTTCAGTTTGCGAAAACTACACTCTTATCGTTGTCCAGTGAGTTCTTCTTCCCTAAGTCATAATGTGCACATTTGTTTGCTTATTGTCTGAAAAAGGTTTCCTATTTTTACAACTATTGCCTGGAACAGTGTCGCAAATTCGTCTCTTTTTATCTGGAACAGGTGCAGAGTCTCAAAAACTTAGCGGCACATGCGCATACATCAGGGAGTACCCCCAGGCACTCCCCCCTACTAATAATAACTAGCCCCTCCCGGGTATCACTTCATGATAGCAGGCACGAGGGACACACTTGTAGTACAAAGCCAAGTTACTCCTGATGTCTGGAAAATAGGAAAATTCATTTGCAATTGTACATTTCTGTACTTACAGTGAGTTGGACCAAGATATGCAAGAGATCAAGGAGCTTAATTCCGAGATCTTCAGCGTAGCTAAAAACAAGAATAGCGGCGACACCAAGCGCGCCGACCTGGTAAAACTGTCAGTCAAGACTAACAGACTGCTTAAAAAGATCCTGTTACGACGCTTTCAGCTGGAGCAAGAAGCGAAGTACATCAAAACAATGAGCAACAAGGTTGCTAATCGCGAAGATGGCGACGATGTCGGTGCTACTATAGATCCTCGGGGGAATGGAATCGATAAAGTTATAAGCAAGTTGAAGACAATGATTCATGACCTTGATTCAACTGAAGATAAACCGGGCGGGGTAAATGTTTTCTTTTTTTGGTTCATTTTCGTGTGTGTGTGTGTGTGTGTGTGTGTGTGTGTTATTTTATTAGTAGTCGCATTCCCTACCCCAGAGCTCTTCCTGTTGCTCAACAGGGACTTTAAGATATAACGACGCGACGGTAACGAGAACGTCGCTTAAAAAGTGAATTTGCGTTCCTTCAATCTTAACTGCGATTATGCCTCCCTTTTTACTTTGTCAAATGTAGGCGAACCCTCCTGAAGCTGAATTTCAAGGGACCAAATTCAAGCTCAGAAAGAGAAATAAAATTTCGTCGTTGCTTGTTTACTTCCTCCATAAAACGCCAAATTAGGCATTTTCACGGCGTAGTCGTGCAAAAACAGGAAAGAAATGTACAAAAAAGCGTGATGCACGTGCGAAGTTGTTGTTTTACTTATTAAACCAATTGTTTTTTTTGACGTTCTCGTTGCCGTCCGCGTCGTTGGATCTTAAAAGGGAGCTTAAGCAACGACGACGCGGACGGCGACGAGAACGGCAAAAAAGCAATAGGTTTGATTAGCAAAACAACAACTTTGCACGTGCATCACGCTTTTTTTGTACATTTCTTTGTCGTCATTGCCCGACTACAACGTGAAAGTGCCTGAATTCACGTTTTGTCGAGGACGGGAACACAAGACAACAACTTCCTTTTCTTTTCCTGAACTTTGATACAGTCCTTTAGAATTCAACTCCAAAAACATTTGCCAACATTTGACGAAGTAAACGAGATGGAATAAGCGTGATAAAGTTTGAAGCAGCGCGAATTCATTTTTTAGATGACGTTTTTGTAGCCGTCGCCGTCGTTGTTGCTTAAGCTCCCTTTTAAGTCCCTATTACCAAGGACTAGAATGGCCCAGGCGAACCCTGGAATATGCGCAGTCGAGACCCCAGTCTCTGGTGACGATATTAGAGAGCTAATGCAAAGGCTTTAATGAGCGATGCACGTCATCCAGAAGTGAGGGCTTTTTCTCTTTTCATATGCCTTGACGCTGCCAAATTTGTATTGCTAAGTGTCTTTACTCTTACCTTACTTGTATAGAAGAAGTATTTCAGTTTTGCTGCTGCTTGTTCGCGGAAGAATTTTAAAAACGTTACGACAATAGACCAGGAGAAACTCCAACTCGAACAAAGTTACGTTTGGAACCCATGACTACCAGAATAATTATGTCACCACTGATTTACCTCATCAGTATGAAATTTCTAGAGACTTAATGATCGGACGACGCGATGGCAGCGAAAACGTCGCTTAAAAAGTGAATTTACGTTCTTCCAGTCTTTATCGCGATTATTCCTGTCCATTTACTTCATCAAAAGTAGGCGAACCCCCTTAGAGTTGAATTCCTAGGATCCCTATCCAAGTTCAGAAAGAGAAATATAATTTCATCGTCGCTTGTTTACGTCCTCCATAAAATGCTAAATTAGGCAATTTCACGTCGTATTCGTACAAAAACGGCAAAGAAATGTTGCCGTTCTCGTTGCCATGGCGTCGTCGGAAGTCCCTTCTGTTGTTGAGACGCAGACTTCTCTCCCACGAAACTTCACGAGCGGCTTAGCCTGTTCCAGGTGTTCAGGGACGGCGAGATGAGGGATATGGGGTGGGAGCGAAGTTCCTCATCTCTCCCTCTACTTCTCTTCCTCCATATTTCTTTCCCGCTCTCTAACTTCGCTCCGCCCTCCACTATCGGAACGCCTGGTACAGCGGGGCTACTAGCGGCGAGGAGCGAGGAGAGGCGGCTGTATTCGCTGCCTACCATCTGACTAGACCAGGGCCGGGTTCCTGAAAGGCCGATTAGCGCTAATCTAGGATTACCATTTTG
>CALNXI010003921.1:15000-18273 GCA_942486025.1 Porites evermanni
CATGGATGGGAAAAATGACTTGAAGTTACTGAGCGAGCGAGAAGAAACTCAGTTTAGAGACATGATTCTTGGTTTGTTGGTAAGTGTTGGAAACAAGGACATGCATCAGACGGTTATGTCCTGTCAGTAACCGTACTCACATCGTGCGTTCCCCCTCCTAAAAGTTCTACAGTTGGTATATAATATAGGCTCCGTCCATACGTTAAACAATGGAAAAAAGATAGCATCCGTCACAGAGCATACCTCTGAATCATCTTTTTTTCTTCATATCGCTGTTTGTCACATTGAATTTATATCAGTTTCAGTGATTGTTTGTTTGTTGTTTCACATACACGTCTGGTTACACTACAAAACACCACTTGCGAATCTACTTCGATTTTTCCTTCTCTCTCTCTGGCAGTGGATTTTTCCTTAAAATGTTACTTTTTTTTGTGTGTAACTCTGTCAGGATTGGTCAGAATATCCAAAACGAGGTATCGGTGGAAAGGTCTATCTTTGCTGACGTTGCTGCCTATGATAAAAGCTAAAAACTGAAAGCAAAATGGGTCCAGAAAGGAAAATATGCATCGTTCCATGTGGAACAAAAACGATCAAAGCGGTTAAAAAGGAGGCAAAAGTTTCGTTTTCTTTTGTGTTTGTATTACAGTCAACTGTCTCTTAAACAGACACCTTTGGGACTGGCACTAAGAGAGATGTCCGTCTTAAAGAGAGTCAAATATAGGTAGTAAAGAAAGGCAGGGACCAACTCTAGGTGTCTGTTTTACAGGAGTGTCTATCTTATGGAGAGTCAAATAAAGGGAGTAAAGAAAGGCAGGGACCAACTTTAGGTGTCCGTTTTACAGAGGTGTCCGTCTTATAGAGAGTCAAATAAAAGGAGTACAGAAAGGCAGGGACCAACTTTAGGTGTCCCTTTTACAGAGGTGTCCGTCTTATAGAGAGTCAAAGGACTGGTGCATAACTTCAATACCCCATCTCCTTCTTCAATCCTCACACTTTTCCAGCTGTCTAACTGTACGTTCCACATTTGTTTGAACATTAGGGTGCAAGTCCCGATGCCGGGAAGGAGAGGAGACGCCAACAAGATTTAGAAAGCAATTATAACTTAGTGTGGAATGATGATGGCCTTCAAGAAGTCCCCACAGAAGATGATGATGCCGATGGCGAAGTTGAAGTTGTGTCGTTCTGAAAAAGAGTAACTTATTTATCTTGGCATCTTTGCCCTCATTCAAACACGGACAGCAGCTGAACAGGGCGATGGGATCGTTTGAGTGGACAAGCGTTACTTATGATTGGTTAATAGTTGAATACCATCGACCAATCCCATCTTGCGCTTGTCCACCCAAACAATCCCAGAAATCATTACGCCCAAAGCTAGTACCCATTCTCCGTAGAGTTACTGATGTGGGGAATTAGAAGCTCTGCTCCTTCAGCGTCTCCTTTACTGCCTTTATCACAAACATGCGAACTATAAAGTTCAAAAGCCGCCAACACAATTGCGTTTTCCGCTGCCGTCAATCATAATTAAGATCACAAGCAACGAACCTGGAAACACAGAAACACACCAAACGGATTGAAACCCACCAATCACAAATCACAAACCTTGACCTTTTGAACCCGTTGAAGTAAAGTTTTGTCTCCTAAGAGGTCCGTTAAGATGACTGACGGCAGCGAAAAACGCAATCGTCAGTTGGCTTTTGAACTTCAGAATTCGCATGTTTGTGAAAAGTGCAGTAATTCTCCGTTGCATGCAGTCTGTTGCAGACTCAGCTGTTCTCAAGTTATTTATGCATTTTTGATAAGCATATCTTTCTTTTTGGAAGGCATGTCGTAATTATATATATCAAACTTTTCATTCATATGAACCCTTTGTGAAAGACAGGTTGATTCAATTCTGAGCTAACTCGGTCAAATTTCACGTTAGAACTATCGCACCGGCTAAAAACCAACGTCTTCGTTTGATTATTACACTAAACCAAAACTCAACAGTCTTTGTAGGTGAATTGGGCGCCAAAACGATAGATGCATTTACGAAGTAATATAACGTACGAGAAGAATGTAGATTTTCTAATGACAAAACGATTTGAATGTATACGTAGATTGTAAATAATAAAATCTTTATCGTAATTGTTGTGGTCCTAACATTTACTGATCTGAATAGGTGAAAACCACTCTCTTTTAGGGGGCAAATTAGCTTTAAGGCTCTCTCCTCCGAAGAGGCTTTCGCTGGGTGTCCCAATAAAAAAGCAAGCGAGGGGGTGACGATAGGAAGAGGGAAAAGCCTCGCTTCCACCCTTTCCCCAGACTCGTACCTAGTCGCTAATTAAGTATTTTTGGGGGTAAGAGAAGATTGGAGATTAGGTTGAGGCGCGCGCGGGGTCTCTTCCCTTTCCATGAGACCCCGCGCGCGCCTCAACCTAATCCCCAATCTTCTCTCATCCCAAAAAACACTTAAATAACGACTGGGTACGAGTCTGCTCTTTCCCCTTCGCATCGTTCCCCCGCTTTCTTTTTCCCTCTCCCCAGCCTCCCTACGACACAAAAAGGGCCTCTGCGGATCGGTGGGGCCTTAATGCATAAGAGGACGCACCCAACAAAGTTTTAAACAGGGAGGTTCCGAGGTCCAACCCCTAAGGCTTTTACATACCATTTTTGACATGGAGGATACCCCTTTTGATAAACGGTATTCTTTTCACATACCTAGTTTAACTGCATCCCTTTAACTGTCATAAATGCACTGGTACGGTTTAGAAAACGAGCGGAGTGTATTATCAGGTTTAAAAACTCGACGAGAAGCCGAGGGTTTTTACACCCAAATACACGGCTGCGAGTCTTTTGAATGGCTTCAAAATCTCTTGGGGACTTGTCGGAAATTAGCAGGGGGGAGGGGGGGTGGGAATTTTAAATCTGGGTTCGGAAATGAGGTGACCCATCTCTGCAATGGGAGTGAAATTTGCTAACCCTCCCCTTGACCTTGGCCAAAAATATCATGACCCTCCCCCTCTTCTATAAAAGATAAAATCTAGTTCTTGCAATACACTAGGGTGAGTCAGTATCATGAAAGCTCAAAATACATTTCTAATCTGTTCTTTGTAATGCCAAATACATACATTTTAGATGACAGCATTTAGAGTCCGACTCTGATTCTGACAGCTGATCACTCGACTCTCCTATTTCTCCCAGGTTTTTTATACAAAATAAAGAACTTCTTTTTTTCTTCTGTGGGTGAACCTCTGCATGATCACGGACACATGTTTGCATGACCCCCCCCCCCCC
>CALNXI010003921.1:18370-35407 GCA_942486025.1 Porites evermanni
CCCCCCCCCCCCCCCCTTTTAACGGCCCATTTTTCATGACCCCTGCCTTCTCTGCAGTCTCAAAAAGTTGTGACCCTCCCTCGGTTTCCACTCCCCCTCCCCCCTGCTAATTTCTGACAAGTCCTTTATAAGTGACGGACCATTAGAAAAGTTATGGGGGTGGAGGGGAATTTTCGAGCCGCGGGAATTTTTTTCTTTATCAAATTCCTTGTATGAATTTATTTTAGGCCATAGCATGAATATTTTTTAGGATTAATTGGCGTGCAAAAATTTTTTTTCATTTAATTTTCCCTTGCACGAATATTATTTTTGTACTTCGCCCGCCCCCTTATAAGTTTTCTAATAGTCCGTCCCTAAAGATTGACTCATTCTTGCACTAATTGGTAGATTTTAAGACAAAGTAACCGCATTGACGACGACGCGCGCAAATCGAAAACTGGACTTGACTGATCGCAGAGCGACAAAGTGAGCATCGGAAGTCGCGGTCAGACTTTTTCGCGCGCTTTCCCTTAATCTTGCACCCTCCTATCACTTTTCTAATGGTCCATCCCTAACCCAAGGATTTTAAAAATAGAACGCGGTTTGCGCGTGAAGATGTCAGACTCTGCCCCTTTTACAGTTCGACCGCGAAAGAATGCAACTTGTTTTCAAGGACACTTTGCTCAATAAGATTATAAGAAATCACCTCCTTTCCGAAAATATGCAATAGAATTATGCATCATTTAATAATGTTACCCTTAATTATTTCATGCACAAGATCATGGTATTTTGCGTGACATCTTCTTTGGCGCTCGACAACTGAGTTGTCAAACTCTTGGCAATAAGCCAAACCATTCACTCCGTGTGCTGGGAGGATAACTATTTTCAAAAGGGAAAATTTAAATTATTTAAGTTTGTTTCACTCAGAGTACCTTGTTTTTTCCAAAGTTTGTTTTCTATTGCCGATTTATTTGCCGTGCGTTATATGTGGGTCGTATGTAACGAAGACAAATGCTGTGTTATGACACAGCGCGCATCAGACATTCGCGTCGATTGGCTTGTTTACGTTCGCACGTATTGCGTGCCTATTGCCTATTGCAACTGTGAATCAAAACAAGCGAACCCGATTTGGGCGATGCCCAAATAAAAAGCATCTGTTAGCCCTTTTAGGTCCTTTTTGAGTGACAGATACTAACAGCTGGTGCAAAATAGCAACAAGTAAACAAAAGAAAACAATGTAATATTATTAATCAATAATAGTGCATAGTATTCTACTACCTATTTCAAGAGTTCAGTTTGCTGATCTGTTAAGTGAATTATCCAAAAATAGGGGTTTTAAGTTAGCTGCCCTTAACATTACTAGTATTCCCGGCCATATTGAGGAATTGCGGATTTATATGAATTCGAAATGTATTGATATTCTTGCGGTTAATGAAACTCGTCTCGATGATACTATACTAGTGGCGAACCCAGTACCAGGCTATGCCCTGGAGAGAAATGATAGAAACAGAGACGGAGGGGGTGTTGCCCTTTATATCCGGAATACTATCAATTATGAACGCCTATTTGATCTCGAGTGCGAAAGCCTCGAGTGGATTGGCATTAAGGTAATCAAACCCAAGGCTAAATCTTTTATTGTGAGTACGTGGTATAGACCACCACGTTCTAATGTAGACGCCATGAAGGATTTTGAACTTCTCGTTCAGCGAATCGAATCGCTGGGGCTAGAGGTAAATATTTTGGGGGATTTAAATTGTAATGTGGCTGCTTGCCCACTAGAATCACATACAAAGAATCTTCTGGAAATTTGTAACCTTTACCAATACCACCAGTTGATAAATGAACATACCCGAATCACTGAAAAATCCGCTACTACTATTGATTTATTCCTAACAAATAACAAGGAAATTTTTACGCATTCTGGGGTCTGTCACATCGGAATAAGTGACCATTCTCTTATCTATGGAGTTAGAAAATTTTGTATTCCCAAAGGGAAACCAAAGATCGTGGAGTCGCGACAGTTTAGGAACTTTGATGCTAATTCATTCCACGCTGACCTTAACCTAGCACCTTGGCACCTAGTTCATCTGGAAGATAATCCAAATCGTGCCTGGGAAATTTGGTCACGTCTGTTTTTAGAAATTTGTGACTTCCATGCACCAAAACGTAAAAGGAAAGTAAGAAATAATTATGCTCCCTGGCTTACACCAGAGATAAAAAGGATGATGTTTGAGAGGGACAAACTGAAAAGGGCTGCAATTATCAACAATTCAGATGCTCTTTGGACCGAGTATAAGATTGCTCGAAACAATGTAAATGCTAATATCAGGAAAGCAAAAACTAACTACTATAAAAGGTATTTCGAAACAAATCTAGGGGATATTAA
Organism: Porites evermanni; assembly: GCA_942486025.1. Classification (NCBI taxonomy): domain Eukaryota; kingdom Metazoa; phylum Cnidaria; class Anthozoa; order Scleractinia; family Poritidae; genus Porites; species Porites evermanni. The sequence continues at coordinate 20,736 of CALNXI010003921.1, forward strand.
GAAATCATGGAAAGGAGTAAACTCAATATTGGGCCGAAATTTACCAACAACTGAAATAAATAGAATAGATGTTGGAGATAACTCAAGTACTACCCCATTAGAAATCTCTAATGCTCTTAATTATCACTTTACTCACATTGGGCCTAGGTTAGCCGATAATATTCCCAAAACTAGTGTTTGTTTTGAGGACTACATTACGCCATCAAATTCTAGTTTTACCCTGAACGAGACTCACTGCGGTGTTGTTCACCGTTTAGTGAGTTCGCTTCGAGTCGACAAGGCTACAGGCCTAGATGGTATTTCTGCAAGGCTTTTGAAAGAAGCTTGTCCTGAAATCGTGCCTTCTCTCACCCATATAATTAACCTATCCATTAGGTGTGGGTATTTTCCAGACGAGTGGAAAATTTCCAAAGTATTACCTTTATATAAGGAGGATATTAAGTCTGATCCTAATAACTATAGACCTATATCTATTCTACCAGTTGTCAGTAAAATAATCGAAAAGGTTATCTTCAAACAACTTTATGAGTACCTAACTCACAATAATTTGCTGACAGTTTCTCAGCATGGCTTCAGACCGATGCATTCTACTTTGACTGCCTTGCTTGAAGCTACTAACAACTGGTACTTAAATATTGATGATGGCCTAATTAACAGTGTACTTTTTCTGGATCTTAAGAAAGCCTTTGATACGGTTGGCCACAGCATATTGTTAAAAAAACTGCAACTTTATGGTCTCGACCCGCATGCAGTTCAGTGGTTCAAATCATACCTATCAAATCGCTTTCAGAGTACTTATGTAAATGGAACTCTATCAGACTATCTTCCTGTTAGTTATGGGGTCCCACAAGGTTCTGTACTTGGACCCTTGTTGTTTCTCATTTATATAAATGACCTACAAGAATGCGAGCTGTCATCATCTGCACTCATGTATGCTGATGACACCTCGCTTACCCTTTCCGCCTATGACCCCGCAACTCTTGAAGAAAAGTTAAACAAAGACTTGGATGAGGTTCAAAAGTGGCTGAAATCCAATAAACTCACATTAAATGTCAAAAAGACAAAATATATGATAATTGGAAGCCACTACCGACTAAGGCATTTAAATGGTGACTTAAACGTTACTGTTAATAGTCAACAATTGACTCGGGTGACTAATTATAGGTATCTGGGAATAGAGGTTGACGAGGCATTGGGGTGGCAATCCCATGTAGATACCATCTGTAAAAAGGTATCTGCAGGTATAGGGGCCTTAAAACGTATTCGTTCCCTGGTGCCTCGCCAAACCCTACTGAAAATGTATGATGCTTTAGTCGCTCCTTATTTTGATTATTGCTCCGAAGTCTGGGGATGTATGGGAAAAGGTCTGTGTGACCGACTCCAGAGATTGCAAAATAGGGCTGGGAGAATTATAACATTTAGTGATTATAATACAAGATCTGCGGATATCCTCCAAGACTTGAGATGGGATACCCTTGAGCAAAGACGCTCTAAACAGCTCGCAATAAGTGTTTTTAAATCTCTAAATAACCTTTACCCTGAGAGTTTAAAGAACATGTTTAAACCAACCTCTGGGGTTCATTCCTACAACGTGCAAGGTGCCTCAAACAACATTTTTGTACCAAGGCCCCGTACTGAAGCTGCTAAGAGGGCCTTTAGCTATAGGGGAGCAGTCATGTGGAATGGCCTAGAAAATGTGCTTAAAGACGAGATAAATCTCAACTCTTTCAAGTCTGCCCTATCTTTGTCTTGAACCAGGGATTGCCTTGAGGGAGTTGAGATAGAATTTTATTTTAGTTATTTAATGTACCTTTAAGGTCGATTGATTTTTGTGTGATTAATTATAGGATAGATTTTCTTAATATATAGATACATTTTAGCATTAATGTAGTTTCTCTGGAAATTTTGTTTTGTAAACGGCTCACTGGAAGAGCATTTTTAATGAAGTGATACCGTTAATAAAGCTTTATTGATTTGATTTTGATTTGAGAGTTAAGTAAAATCACTCTACAGACCAAAAGGTCAGATTTCCCTACCATTGTATACACTTCAACTCGTGTAATCCCTACCTTTTCACATACATGAACCCTCAAAAAGGTAACTCTTTTGGGTGGGACCCTCCTTGTGAAGGCCATTATAGCTCCCCGCTCCCTTCCGGGTTTTAGGCCCGGGTGAAACGCGTAGCCATTACTTCACATTGGCCCAACTTGATCAAGTCTGGTTAGTGTGAAGCCCACTTAGTTTGGCTAATCGATTTCATTTGGATCGGCCAAGACTTTCTTCATGGCTGGAGTCAGCATGAAGACCAGGTAAGAGTTAAACTCAGCAGCCGTACATAATAATTATGGTTGACTCAAACTGCAATTAATGAAGTATGACATTTACACAGGACCTAAGCTGAAAACGGATAATTATAATATTGGGGCTGGGGTCAGACCACCCTGTTAGCAGAGACTCCTTTTGTCTTCTTGGAGGAGCAAGAGAAAAGCAGGCTCTGCCTGAATCTTGTCAAGCCTTTGAAGACACAGCAGTCCAAACCTCTGCATGCTCAACAAAGACCTTAATCAATAGGCAAATCTCTTCTGACGTCATTGTTTACATTTTTCCTCATTAGCATACGACTCAACTCATACAAGAGAGTCGTAGATATGAACTAAACGCAAAAATTGAAAGAGCTGATTGAGTTGAGGAATTGTGCAATTTTCAGCTCTTTGCAAGCAATATTGAAGGAAATATCAGCCATCAAAGACTGCGAAATTGCTGTGTGGCAAAAATGTTAACGAGTCAAACATTCTCTGTAAAATTTCGAGTTTTTAGAAGAGAATTTCTCCGAAACCATCTGGTGTATCGGGCTCAAATTTTCAGAGGTAACTGAAACTGTTGTGCCCTTTCAATATTCAGAGTTTTTATTTTATTAGCGTCATCAGATAGTGATAAGCATATGAATGAGGCACAAAGTGTAAACAAAGATCTTAATCAATACATGCAGTCTTTCTTGATTACGCCAAAATCAAGCAAGCAAAAGAAAGACTTTAATGACAGGGTGGGGTCAGACACAAGATATCTCCTGAGCATTGTTTTGTAAAGCGTGGAATAAATAATATTATTGTAATGAGGTGAAATTGTACTCAGCTTTTTTCTCCACTCTTAAAATTCATTGCGTAAAGCCCTGTGCAAATGGATGCAACATAGTTGGCCGACAACTCTCAATGTTGTGTCTGTTTGCACGTAGCTAAAAGTTTGACCTGTTTCAAACTTCGCACAACTCCCAACAACATGCAACAAGGTGTGCAAATGGATACAACATGTAACATCCAACAATGTTGCGTCTGTTTGCACATAGCTTAAGAACTGTTTTGACAGTAAAATGGATGGCTATAAGTCACGAAAATGATGTAAGGTCCCATAAAAGTGTTGCAAGTTATGAAATTATCACTGGCAGTGTTTCACCTCCACATTGCTTCACGTCTGAAAAAGAATAAGGTTCCTGCAAGACACAGCAGGGGGGGTGGGTGGGGGATTAAAGTGTGCCTTGGTTGTTTGCTATATCGACGTTTCCATGTACCGGTATCTTTTCTGAATCTATTCTGACAACGTTTATTAAGTGCCCTTACTTCCCCTAAGTTTAGTCTTCCACATGTTACATTCAGAACATTAAATGCTCTGAATGTACAACTCACTGGTTTCAAAATTATTTTGAAACCAATGAATTTTACTTCTCCTAATGAATTAAACACTTTTGCTAGAAAGAACAGTAGTCTTGAAACAACAAAACACTTAGGGACAAATAATTATTTCCATTTTTCCAGACGGCAACTTTATTCCCACATATTTTTGGCAAGCAGAAAACATAGTTAAACTTGAAATCCTGTACAGACCAGAGGTATATAATATCTAAAAAGTTGTTGTGGCATCGTTAATTTACATTGTCAGCTCCTAAAAAAGAAAGTAAAGACATACACATTAACTTTAAGTCTCAAGAGTGACAAACATCAATTTTCTCCTAATGTTATCAATACATAATAAAAAGAAAATGTTATGAGAATTAATAAAACGATCACCAAAGGGAAAATGCCCTGATCTTTTATCAAATTCTCCCAACTAAAGCCCATTTCAAACGTCAAATTTTACATGTGCTGAATTTAACTCCTATTTTAGTCGACTAAAATAGTTAAATATGACATTTGATTTAAACGTGGAATTTAACTTTCTGAACTTTGTCGAGTTTAACTCTGTTCGCGGTCAATATTCCCAGTAATGTAATAATAATTGACTAAACTCATGCATTAAGCTCAGCACATGTGAAATGAGAAGTTTGAATCAAAAGTTGAACCTAAGTTGAATCTTCAACTGTTTCAGTCACAGATACGGCAAACATTCCATTTAATCTAAACTGTACAAATTTTATTGATTTAAACGTCGCACTTCACATGTGTGGCACATGTGAAATTTGACGCGTGAACCGGGCTTAATTCTGCAAGAAAATGAACAGAGATGAGTCAGGAGAATTTGTATGCTTATATTGGTGTTTAAAGGGTTAAGAACACTTCCCATTACAGGAAAGAAGAAAACACTGAACTCTGAAAATCTTCCAATTTGACAACTATGAAACCTCTTTGGCTCAAAGGGTATCACACTTGAACCACCATTATGTGGTCACCCTTCTGTACAACAAACTGGCAAACAAAGCCAGCTGCTGGCTACTAACGACAGCCCTCTCATCCATTATGAAATGCACACATGCAACAAAACCTTGCAGTAAAAAAAAAATTTTAAAAATTCAGATAGCAAGGAGCCTTACCATTATAGCATTGACAATATCGTTATCATTGTTTTTGAGAGCTTTAATGGCCTGTAAGAAACAAAAAATGACTTTATCAACACTAAATTTAATGAAATAATGGGAACACAAGTATATTTTGAATGAATAAGGAAAAAGATGACGGAACAAAGGTTGTAGTCAATAGATTTTAAGTTGCACCTTTTTAGATAATTTTATTGGTCTCAGGGACATCTGACTTTCCCCCCCTCTGGTTTTGCCTTCTCTCTGCACTAAAGTGGCACTTAAACTGACCAAAACATTTTTGACATGCTATGCACGGTTTCTTTTTTGAGTCAACAGCAAAACTACGGATGTTGCAATATGGGCTTTTGATTTCACTGTTTTCTTTGCCTTAAGTAATCCTTGGAGAGTAAACATAAATTCAATAACATTAATGAAGAGTAATCTATTAAACTGACCTTTGATCTCGAGACATTTGCCTGTTGTACAACAAGTTCAATATCTTTTTCTTCCACCCCAGTTGCATTAACCTACAAAATACATTGTATTGTCACATAAAAAAATAACGTTAAAGGGACATAAGATAGAAAGACAAATAGATTTTGGGGGCTGATAACTTTAATAGCTGAAAGTCAAACGATTGACCCCCTCATTTCCAGAAGTCACCAAAGTTCTGTAAAATTTTATTACTTTTGTTTTGTAAAATTCCAAAATATAACCAAATAGTACCAGGAGAAAATACTGCAGTGCTGAAAAGAATTTATTTGAATAGTAATACTATAAGATTTGATCCACATATTCAAAAGTTAAAACTATCTTACAAGAAGACTCTGTCAATCACTCTGGAAGTGAAAGGGTTAAATATTAACCCGAGAGCAATGGGAAAAACTGAGTTTTATATGTAGAAAGTACAGGCCTCAAATCTTAAAAACAACATTTTTTTCAAGCAGAAGATTTCAGTTACCTCTTCTTCATCAGATTCTTCTTCCTGTTCAATGGCAGCAGCCTTAGCTTCAGACACAACAGGGGCAGGTTGAGGGGCCTTGAATTTTTCAGCAGCCTAGACATAGTAAAACAGAAAGGAAAGCTCATTTTGTGCAGGATCAGGAGCTGTTGTCATGAATAGCTGACATGCACTCAGAGGAAAATTCCAGATTTTAGAATGCTACTACATGTACATGGCACACAAGCGTCACAAATATAGCGAAAAAAAATATTATATACTTGAAACACACAAAATGTCAAACAAAAGACCAGTACATTTCAAGGCTTACCTCCACTTGTGCTTGCTGGCTTAGATCTTCAATCTGCATTATGAAGAAATTAAACAATATTGAAAATACATTATTTGATAAAATTAAAAAAAAACGTCAACAAATGACGTTTTCTTCACTGAAAATACCCTTTTAGGTTTGTTCACAATAATCTTGTGACAACTACCTCCCTTTACCCTACAATCTACCATCTACCTTCCTACTAAAGAAAAAGAACAGTGCCCTCAGCTCTCATAATCTTTAGATCAAAGGACCACTTCTGACCTGGCCTGTCCACCACGTATGGAAGTTACAACATGAAGCACAGAAATGTAGATTTGTATGCAAGACACATGTTTACAAAAAACAACAACAGGCACAAACAATGGATAGCAGGCTTCCAAGCCAGGTAGACATTCCTCACCATAAGGCATCTTTATCGTCATCGGGCACAAAACTAATTCTCATAACTTGAAATCTTGGTTTTTGTTTGAGAGTTAGTTATACGACTCTCATTCAAGGCAAGGAGGCCTTTTGTAATGATTGAGCTTAAAGTGATGTTACTACTCTAGGGTTTTGAGAAACAAAATTCTTGGATGTAAACAGAACAGTAATATTCATACAGTATTGGTACATACCTTTGCCTCTCCAAACACAATGTAGGTGTCAGATCCTGGACTTCTGTATACATCAGGTTTACTGATAACAAACAATATATTCTTGGATTTTCTTATTGCTACCCTTTTAACTCCTGACACACTTTTGAGTCCTAGCTTTGACATAGCCTTGCGAGCTTTTTTCTCACTTCGGCTTTGTTTAGCTTTGCTAACTGGTTCTTCGGTCAATCCAGCAGCAGCTGCTATATCACTTGTTATATTGGGCTGTCCAGCATCCCCTTCTTCAAGCTCTGGCAGTTCATCATCACTGTCACTCTCTGTTCCTGAAACAACATTAGAATTAACACAGATCCATATATTGAAAACAAAAATTTAAGTTGGGGGAATACCTAGCTTGTTTAGCGGACAGTGGATGCTCTGGAGGTTTTGTATATTGGATATGTCCAAACACCGAGCAGCAATTTAGTGATTCTTGTCATCTGCAACGCTGATATTCACAGGCAAGAGCACAAATTTTAGAAGCTGGACATCCAACTTCTCTGCAAATCATACAGAGCCTTGAATGAACTTCGAAATGGTTGTAAAGAAAGAGCTTAAGCTTTAGTAAAAATTATCTATTGAGCTTTTACACAAATGTATATAATTCCCCTTTCCAAAATTATTTGCATTTCAGGGTGGCGAGTGTTCTGTACCTTGCACCAATGAATTTTTTGACGCAAGACCAAAGGGTTTTTCAGGATTCACACCAAACTGATCTTGTTGTGTTTGTTGAGCAAGAACAGTAAAAATGTTTTATTTTGCACAATTATGGTATCATTTCAAAAAAGCATCTTAACTTGATAATTTCTGGTAAACGAAGTCAGTAAGTTTGGACCATGCATGCTGAGAAGTGCCTCCTACTTAACTGTGATTGGCCATGTGTTGTCAGTTGTTATCGGATTAGTTAGGGAGTTGGTAGGAGCAATACAAAAACACGGGCTCTTATAACAGGCACTCCCTTCCCTTTTTCCCTTTCTCCCCATTTTGCTTCCCTTTTTGCATCTGCCATGCAGGTTATTAAACGCCCTCCTTCTATCAAATTTCGCGAAAAATCATGAGCCATAATTTACAAGTATTTAATTTCGCCATTTCTAGGGATTTTTAGGGAGTTTTAGAGTAATTCTACAGATTTTAGGGGATTTTAAGATTTCGCGAGTATCAAATTTAAGATTTTCCCCAAATCGCCAAAAAAGCAAAATTTCATACTAGTGAGAAGCGAGAATAAGGTAATCTATAACCGTTTCCCAGTACATCGATATCGCCAGCTGAAGCTCACAGCATTGACATAGTAAATACAGTGTAGCAAGGTAGAATTGGATCAGTATTAAACAATACACATGATTTCTCCTTCTAATAAGAGCCCCTCCTTTTAGCCATAATTTTAAATAAGTGCCCAGGCACTTATTGAGGGGGGACATTGGGGTTTATGGTATTGGGCTTTTTTCGATGTATTATCGTAATTTTAATTTTACTGTGCAGTATTGCAGTATTGCCTGGCCCTGCAGTATGTGGTTTTTATGTGGCTAAATTGTAATTTAGGCAAGGTTAACCTTGAGACAATGCCACCGGGTCAGCGGTTGAGCCCCAGGCAAGCAGGTTTATGCAGGGTGGCCACTTGGTCTGCAGGGGCTGACATGTGATTACATATCTCACAGGGTGCAAAGAAAATTGTTTTTACAGCTTGCCATTCGGGCAAGCTGAAGCTAGAATTTACTAGCCCAGACATCATTGCAACTAGCCCCAAAAACTTTTTGTTCTTCTGTTATTCAAATTCCTCATAAAACATCACTTGCCCGTCGCGCAAGTTAAAAACACAATTCACTAGCCCGATAGCAAAATCCACTAGCCCCGGGCTATCGGACAGTACTTTCCTTTCACACTGATCTCAGCTCTGCTTTACTTTGCTTTTCTGATCTTTGCAGATCATTGCTATGCACGGGCTGTGCCATCGGCTGGTTTTGCTCCCATTTCTCCCCTCCTCCCCCCGGATAGGTAAGTATGGGTTGTGGTAAGTATTCCACTGAACTCTTTCAGTGTGACAGGGGCAGATGGTTGACTCTCGCTTTGTTGCCATGGTTACCTCCAAGGTAATGCTCCCCTCTTGCACTACAGGCCCTTCCTCATTTAAGGCACCTGCTCTCAAGCTGATCTTGTCCATGAGTTTAACATGCTTTGGATGATGGTATTCAGTAAAAGATGATCCCTCACATTATTGTTGTGTTGTTCACTTGCACCCTGCCGGTTAATACAGGTCAATGCAATAAACTAGTGGTGTAACGATTAATTGAATTCTCGATTAATCCCGATTATGACTGTTCGGTTCGATTCACAATTCTTTGCTTCCACATTTCAATTTTGGTTCGATTTTTGCACACCTTTCCCAGGGTGCTCTCAGTGAGTTATTATATTGTAAAATCAGAATCCGGAACTCTTTAAATTTAAAATGTGCGTTTTTGGTTGATGAGCAAAGACGATAGCAGTTCACGCACCATTTTTTGTTGCCAGGTAAAAATGCTGTCCTTCAACCACCCCTTGAGAATCTCCAAATAAGGCAAACCATGTGCGACACGCTCTTTGTCAGGTTCTCAAACATGGTGGCGAACCAAGCGACTGTGAATCCTCCTGTCCCTGTTACTATTCTCAAATTGAGGTTTTAGGGTTGCATGTTGTTACCATTGTGCGTTATGTTATAAGAATTAAGAAAATTTACATAATCGAATCAAAATAATCGAAAATCGAAAGGTAGTAATCCAAATCGAATCGAATCGCAAGGAATATGAATCGTTACACCCCTACAATACACAACAAAACAAAGTAAGCTATACTGGTTAACAAAAATAATATTTTTAAGTCTTTAGACATCATGGCAAACTATTACACAATTTCTGACAGTTAATCTACAGTGGAATTTTTGATACATGCAATGACCAGGCTTTTTGGTCCATGTACTGATAAATGTGAGGTCTTCTAACGTTTTCTCGCGATAGCTAACGTTGATTTCCACTGCAAACATGCTTCATGTAAAATACAAACATGCAAGACAGATACAACTTTAAGTAAGTGTGACCGATCATAAATGCGGTATTGCCAATTTTTTTGTAAGCAGGGTTCATACCCTTTTCTGAACAAAAAAATTCAAGGACACATTTTCCATTTTTCAAGGACTCCATTCAGTGCAAAAAAGAGCCTTGAGTCTATGTCTACGTTAGTTCTTTCACGACATGAGTAATTTTATCCCGAAGGTCTTTCAGTGTTTGCTCCTTTCTCTTTGGAGTTCTACTTAAACTATAAAGTTTACTTAGCATTGGAATTCAAGGACTTTCCAGCACCAACTGCAATTTTCAAGGACTTTCAAGGCCTTGAATTTTTAATTTTAAAATTCAAGGACTTTCAAGGTGTGTGCGAACCCTGCGTACGGTACTGTGGTATTGGGCACCCACAATGTCTCCCTCCTTTTGCAAGAAAATAGGGTAGTAAGCTCAGACATCAGCATACAAGGGTGCCACTGCATGTGGCTAAATTGGTTAAAGGGACAGTGTCCTGATTATGCGCACGCGCGAGCGTCATCTGTTTTCTCTTCAAAAGACAAAAGAACTGTCAAATTGACTCCACAAGATTTCCTTCCGGACCGCACTGCTGACAGAGATTTGTTGTTTATATTCTCAAGTAATATTTTAGACTTTCGAAGAAGTCTTTCGTCTTATATAAAAATTTGGCTCGCGGTTCGAAGACTCATCGCGATTTTATCGCTAGCTGGGCTGCCTCGCGACCCGAAAATCTCGTTCCGCTCGCTTTAAAAACATTTTCTAATTTGAAACTCGTGTCAGAGGTCAATCGCTCCAAGTCCAGTAATATCTGCCTGATTTGCTCACGTTCTAGCCTCCAATGTTTGAAAGACATAAATAAAAATGCAATCTCAACACTATGAATCATCACAAAGGTAAGTCAAAAATGATATTATGATTTCATGTCACTAGTTTTTCAAAACATGTAGCACCTGTTTGTTTAATTTTGTCGGCCTTAGGGAGATTCAGTTTACTAACGCGTCATTGCAAAACATTCTGCTTCATGAAGCTCCCCTCCACAAGATCTCCTCAGTGACATCAATGTCTCAACGGTTTCTTTCTTACAGTCTTTATTTTTGCTGTTTCATTTCTGCGTATTTCTTTCACAATTATCTGAGCTTGTATGGAAGCTAGCAGAAGAAATAAGCCTTCAATCGGCATCAAAGTGCTTCCAATCTTTTGGTCCTCCGGCCAACGGTAATAAAAGTAACGCCAAAAAATTTCAGATTTCGCCCAAATCGAAACTTAACAGGAACAATATATCATTGATCTATAATCCTGAGAAGTTTTAGTGTCGTATTGAACCCGGCCAAGCGCAATGCAAACGGATTTTTCAAGATTCTCTTACCCTCCTCGCATCTTTTGATTTCGCGACATCCTGTCCAAAAATCAAAGTTTGGTGCATCCGCAGTAACGGGATACTGTTCCTTTAAATTTATGGAAAAAGTAAGAGCAGAAACACGAAACGGAGGAACAGATCACCTTACAATAAAGATTAAAGTTAACTCTTTCATGGGCCCTAAAGAAACATGACTGCTGAAAGCTCCTCTTGAAGTCAACAAAGTTGCAAATGTTGCTTTGCTGTCATTGAGAAGACAAAAAACCAAAAAGAGAACACAGAATCGTCAAAAACCGTTTCTGCTGATTTATATAAAGGGAGTACACGCAATCCTACTGATGTTATTTTTGCAAAAGAATGGAACACACATGGTGGTAAAAATTGTTTTGCACGTGCAATCCAAGTGCTCAGGACGACGACAGGAAAGTATGTCAGCAAGACCTTCCAGGCCAATAAAATAAAACGCTTTCAGCAAAACAAAAGGACTTTTTTTACGTTTTTACTGAAAATGCAAAGCAAAAACCCTTCACTGTCCGTGAAACCAAATTCATTTTTTCTCGACATCGGAAAGGCAAGATTGCGTCACTGTCGAAAATAACTTATAAACTGGGTAAAATCTTTAACTCTTCGGCGTTTCAGGCCAAAATTTGTACATAAACGTAAGTAATAACGTTGAAATTTTAAATAATCCTATTTTCAAGCTCGGAATATTTTTCTTACCTTCGGCATTAGCCTCTTCTTCAGCCGGTGGGTTTTCTACGGCAGGCGTCATCTGCAACAAGGGCCACAACACATCAATAAATCGCAGGAAACCTTGGCTGCTATTCCCGAAATAACCAACGAATCGAATGAAACAGTAGCTGATGTAACTCTTAAAAATACTACGTACTTGGTTAAGAACTTAACAACAGCGATGGAGGAAGATTTTTGCCACCTACCTTCGAGAAGAAACGTCAGCTCCTGCTTGAGAGAGGAAAGGAATGAATAAGATGTTGCAAAGCATCATGGGAGAACATGCATTTTGGGAAATTGTAACAATTAATGTGGACAGGACGGCCGGAATTGAGGGAATCCTTTGGGAATGTCATTGATCTGAAGATAAAATCCACGAAAACGCAAAAATTATTCCTTGAATTCTAATTTTTCTCTTGGCATTTGAGCCCGGGAAGGAGAACTTGAGCTACAACAGGGCGGCGCGTACCTCTACCCAATCAGACCCACCCAAGGAGCAAAACGAAGAGAAATTGAGTAAGCAGTAGGGAGATATGAGGAAATCTTTAGTTGGAGCCATATATGGTGACAGATGATAGTAGTTTTCCAGTGTAAGAGAAGTTTTCAATCACATTTTCGAAAGCAGTATCATACATTTTCAAAAGTCATCTAGAGTGACCGCAGGAGCGGATCCCGTGTGACCGTTACAGATTATAACAAGACTACAATCGTAGTTTTACAAAATTTACAAGTGGTCTGGAACTATAAAGAATTCAAAATTCTTAACAGTAAAATACAAAAAGCAACAGCTAATAAAGCATCAGCTTTTCACTGCTGATGTTGACATTGAAGTCTTTATGATAAGAGTAATCTTGAATTGCGCACACGCCAGTCTATTCGCGCTTGAGGTCAGTTGACATGTTTTCAGGGGGAACTCCCATATAAAAGTGACTGGGATGTTCTTCGTCTCGCTTACGGGTATAAATTGCCGATTTTGGTGTCACTTCTAGACGTTTTGGTCGGGGTCGGGACAGAAAGCAAGCATTTCCTTTTACCCATAAAGGCGTGAATAAATCTCAGAAATACCTGTATCGACTGTATCTAGTAAAAAACATTTTCTGTCCGTACTGTGTTGAAAAATGGGTCCTAAAGGAGCCATAAAGCCCATTGAGTTACGCCCAGATTTGTACTTGTCAAGGGGCATAACAAAATTTTTCGTATTGCGTGAAGATCATGGGTCATCGTCTATAGGCTTTGAAAGATTGTGCAAGCATAATTTTTGGCATAATTCGTCATTACGAGAGTAGTTTTTCATATATTTCCCGAAAAAAGCACTACAAGCATAATTTGCACTTTTGGCTAATTTTGCAGCCCAAAATTGTCTTTTAGTGAGCATGCAACCATTTTTTTTTTGGCCCGAAATAATTATAAGTGTTACGGACAAATTTAAGAAACAAAATCAATTTTCGTCTGCTTGTTGTCGCATTCGTGGGACCTGGATTCCACTCTATGTATGCGCATAACTATTGGCATAATTAATTATTTTTAGAAATATATGAGCACTGATAGAAGAAGCATGATAGGCCACTTCCGAGTTCCAAAAACCCTGTGCACAACTGTGCAAGTGCTGTGTACTGTGTAAGTTCACAACCTTCCTTGTGAAAATGAGTTTTATTTGCAGGAGAATAAAAAATCATTTCCATATCTAAAACTGAGCACTTAACCTCGTTTTGATACAGAGGCCCGGGGAAACTCTGAAATGTCCTATTATAATGCTACTTTTGCGAGCATAATCTATCAGAACCTAATCGTCTTTTAATTGATACGATGAAACTTTAAAACGGTTAGCCTTTACTTAGACTTACACATGCAACGAGAAATATATGCCTTCTTTGGCTCCCGCTGAGCTTTGTGTACCGGACACAAATGGCGTAAAACAAAAGAACAAAAAACATGAAATAATACCGCTGCGAAGGAAAGTTGAACCCCCGCTGTTTTAGGGGCATTTGGGGCGTGGCTTCTACCTGACGGACAGCCAAAATTCTGATTTTCTTCTGCTTTCTTTCTTCTTCACACCGAAATCTACAATTCACACCCATAAACGGGACAGTCTGATCCTTGCCCCAATAATGAGGATTTGCCCCTGGTGTAACTGGCAGGAGAAATTTGGCCTTAATTTTTAACCACATTCATGCGCACGCTGATTCATTGCCAAGCCATTTCTTCCCGTTGCTATGTTTTGGCATGTGATTACTGAGATAGCAATGGAAAAACCTCTCCAACTAGCAATGGAAGAGCTCCTAAGAACTTGGTTACTCGTGTTCGTGAAATTTGGAAACGCTTCAATTTAAGAAGAGAAGGGAGCACCTATCAGGGAAGCAACAACGAGAAACTGGCATCGACAAACGTATTAAACTCAGTTTGGTTGCGAAATTTGAACCCAGGCACAATGGCGCGAGGCGGTTGCTTTCACCGCGGCGCGCTCCTTTATATGAAAAAAAATTGTCCCGGGTCTCGGGAAGATCACCCGCTTACCCGAGCTACCCTGGGCAAGCCAACCGTAGCGAACCATTTACATAAGAGACAAAAAATTTAGCTCGGCTAGGAGCGTGACCCACCTAGCAGGGTCACCCTTTCATGATGGTATAGGTTCACCCTTCTAGCCTGGCGAACCAAGAGCCATAATGGGATCTTGGGCGAACTTGTCTACCAAAAAGCCAGTAGAGGACTTTGGGTACGAGATTGCGCCCAATCAGGTCAACTCCGTCAAGGTCAGACAATCTGAGCATGCATGAGTGCGGTTGGCTTCGGCAAAGGAGGTCGACTTTTTCTAAAGTTGACTTGGCCGGGAGTTTGACTCTTTTA